>BQNB010182391.1:0-12503 GCA_026074375.1 Tanacetum coccineum | reverse complement strand
CGGCTGCTGTCCCACCGCAGCCAACACCACCATCCCACGCACCACCACCGTCCTCACCACCCTACGCCACCTCTCCACCCTTGACTGCCCCTAAAAGGGTGCGTTCGGTTTTGTATTCAGCACCAACAAGTGCGTATGTTTCAGGTATAAAACAACCACAAAAGGGCGTGTTTGTTTGCTACGTTATAACAGCAGATAGGGTGTTTGTTTTTGTAGAAAAATCCCAAATGGGTGCGTTGGGTTGTCGGGTCAGCCCACAAATAGGGTGCGTTTGATTCTGGTTATAAAGGGGTGCGTGTGGTTTGTTATAGCAGCTAGGGGTGTTTTGTTTCGGTTGTGTTTCGGTGGTAAAACCACCACCACCAAAGGGGTTGTTTGGTTGCGGGTTGACAGAAAAAGGGTGCGTTGGGTCCGGGTATAGGACCACCAACGGTGTGTTTGGTTTAGTAGAAAAATAACAAGGGTGCGTTCGGGTTTGGGTTCACAGCCGGGGGCTATTTGACTTAGGACTGCCCAAAGAGGGTGCATTGGGTTTGTGGTTTTAGCCGCCGCTATAGGGTGCGTTCGGGGGGTTTATAGCAGTTAGGGGTGTTTGTTTTGACGGTGGCAGCCACCACACGGGGTTGCGATGGGTGGCAGCCACCGCCCTAAGGGGTGTTTGTTGGCTGTGGGTTTCACCACAGCGGGGTCCGTTTGGTTTGTAGCAAATTAGGGTCCGTTTGGTATTATGGCAGCCAAACAGGGGTGTTTGGTTTGGGTTTGGCACGAGTAGGGTGCGTTTGGTTTTGGTTATAAACGGGTAGGGCCGCGTTTGGTTGTGGGTTTAACAACATAAGGGTTATGTTTGGGTGAGCAGAAAACCAATAAGGGCGCGTTTGGGTTAACACAAATCGGTAAATAAATACATTGTAAGATCAATAAATATATAGTGAAAACTTTTATAAATATAAAAGTTTAATACCTAGTGGTGGTTTAAAATGGTTAAATAAATATTATATATATTATTTTGTTAAGTTGAAATATAATAACATATATATTATATCTAGAAAGCGCGGGCATTTGAAATATTGAAAAACGAATGATTGCAACATATATTGATTAAGGGAAAACGTAGAGTTTTGCGAAAACGGAAAACGTTATATAAACGGGAAAGTCATGAAGAAATTTTATATAAATTTCTATATTTATTAATGGTTCACTAAAACTGCTATCATTTTAGAAACCGATAAAAGGACTATGTTATATTTTAAAGATATATTAAAATATAACTACACCATAACTTGACAACGAACGAAAACTATATTTTTACAATGAGATAACTATTTTAGACACGATCTGTCGGAGAAACGAAATATAATTTATAAAACATTAATTTATATTTTATAATGATTATAAACGGTTACCAACATCGGTTGTTTAATTCATAACATTAAGACATGTGTCAACTTTTATTCAAAGTGTTTTTATTAATTAAATGGTTGTCAAACTAATTGGTTTAATTAATTATTCACACTTATTATATAATACCTGCAAGGTATATTATACTTTTCATTAATCTTTGGATTGATTGTCTTTGCTATATAATTCACGATAGGAATTATATAAGGGTATTTTTCATAAGTAATATATAAAGAATATATATTACACACTTTGCGTATATTTTCAATTTATTTATTTAACCAACCACCAAACCATTACAACGTTAAATCTAAATCTTCATCAACGTGTAGCGTTGATGTAACCATTCATCGGGAAACCCAAATACATTATCCTAGGCTAGTGGACTTAGCCGTTAAGTAATGCTGCAATCTACATGATCGAGCCGCTTCGTCTTTCGTTCGTATTGTGCATATTAGATCCTATATGTCAATCGTTCTTCATCATCCAATGTGAGTTCATAACCTCGCTTTTTTAATCCTTTTGAATGTTTAAAAAACCCTCGAGGGGAATACATGCTTGTCTACAAACTCTGTTACTTACTGATGATCTATGACAATGTGATTGTTTTTAAAGGAATTTGAGTTTCATAGCCTCACTTTTACTCGTTTTGGATAACTGTTATATAATATATTGGGATGAAATATCATCGTTTATATAAATGGAACACAAGTGGATCAATTTTAATTATGAATTACGGGTTAGCCTAAGTAGCAGATAACCCAAGTTGAAGCCCCTTATCATGAACTGTCAGTTGTGAATTACATATTTGAGCGCGAATGTTATTAATAGATCTATTTTGGGAACATACCTCACCGTTCGGGTGACTAGCTATCACCGGGAACGAACGTTATGCAGTCGAATTTGGAGGAGTGTTTCGGTTAACATCTATCGGAGGCAGAAAATTGCAATATATATAAATTGCAAGAAAGATCGTTCGAGCTCAAGTGTCATGAGCTTGAGGAGAAAAACGTAATCGGGTCTCCGTGATGTGTGCATTGTTTTTACATTACGGGAAGTTTATATGTTGTGATAGTGCAGTTTGGCTTATCAGCGGGGAAAAATCTTGAGTCCTATGTTAATATGTTATTGGCGACTATTTGGAGATTTAAAATGGTCTGGCATGTTTTGCAAATGTTGATTTTAGAAATCATATATATATTTTGAAAGGACATTTAAGGAATTAAATGGTCATATATACTTTGGAAACCTTTGGGTTATTATTCATATCTAAACTAACCTATGAACTCACCAACTTTATGTTGACGTTTTTAAGCATGTTTTTCTCAGGTGATTTAGATGCTTGGAATATTTGATGTGCATGGGAGTCCAAATTGACAAGATTTCATACTTGGATTTCTACAAATGATCAAATCTCGTTGTGTTGCTTTCAAGCTTTTTATTATGATGCAATTATGGGACAACTATTATTTTGATTTCCGAAAATCAACGAGATTGTTTTACAAACGACACATTTAGAGGTCGTTCTCTTGTATCTAGCGCTATGTATTATGAAGTAGCACCCCAAGTGGTATTCCACTGCGTTGTCATATTTTTAGTGGTGTTACAGGGAGTGCCTTGGCTTCAACCCATTTGGATAGGTAATCAACTGCTACAAGTATGTACTTATTTCCTCTAGATGATGGAAATGGTCCCATAAAGTCTATGCCCCAGACATCAAAGATTTCACTCGCTTGGATTGAATTTTGTGGCATCTCATCTCGTTGTGAAATTTTTCCCTGACGCTGGCATGAGTCATAGTTTTTTACTAACTCATGGGCATCTTTGTAGATTGTGGGCCAATAAAATCCGGAGTCAAAAACCTTTTTGGCGGTGTAGTTAGCACCGTAATGTCCCCTGGTGGGTCCACTATGGCAAGCTGTGAGGATGTCGACAGCTTCTTGGCCTGAAACACATCGCTGGATCACTTGTGTAACACCCCCAAAATTGGGTCGCAGCGGAATGTATTTCCGGGAGCGTTACTTCATGATCCCATTACACAAGTCAGGAGAGAACGAACTCTAACTGAGTCGTTTGAAAATAAATCTTTTAAATTTGGACTCCAATGCACATCAAGTATGTCATACATCTATTTCACCTATGAAAAATATGCTTAAAAGTGTCAACATTAAAGCTATGTTAACAAAGCCCGTCACAGTTCTGTTTACATGGGATTATGTATGAATTTAAGTATTACAAGTCTTGTATGGGCGGGACTTGTAATAGGAAGATTGATATGATAATCGCTATACTGATTTGTTTATAGAGATCTTTACCTTATTTACTCTAACCGAGTACTCATTAACTGCCTTGAACTCTATGTGATTTCCCGATCGTTTTACTCTCCGTCTCCGAAGACGAATTTTAAATACTCGTTCCATACTCATTGAAGCATCGGCATCGTTATGTCATTCACCACTTTGAAAACCTTGAGAGTACGCGTATTGTATCAGAAATTATTAAGTAGGATGATCTATAATCTGTTTATTTGAAAGGATTGGGACGCCTCTTCATTTAAATAACTATTAATTTATAATCACCGGAAACCATAAGTTTATCATTTCTTACTTACATAAATTTGGACGCTTCTTTATGTAAATAAGAAATTATAAATGAGTGGGCTTAATGGTATCCGATATGACACGAGTATGAACCTGAAATCGATAATCATCAGAATCCGTTAAAAGGGTCTAGAGACACAATCGTGCCTTACTACTCAGCAAAAATCTTAAGGCCTCACTTGGAGCTACCTTATCACATTCTTAAGTTATTACTTTTGCCGTTGCTAATCGTCCTCGCGATCCCGAACTGTTCGTGGAACTAACAGACTTGTTACACACTTGAGTTAATGGAGCTGATTCATCGAACTAACGACTGAGCACCATGATCCGCCGTCTATCGCATAAGCTCTTCCGCGAGCTCCTCCCATTTGTTAAACTTTATTATGGGCATTATTGTTTCTTAGGAATGTCCTCGTTTCGGAATCCCATCATCATTTGTTATAGTATTGACGTTATGGTCGCTACTGTTGGGTCCTGGAGCGGTCCCGACTGATACAACTTTATCCAATAGGTAATACAACTCCCCTTAAACGAGATAAACACCTATCGGCGGAACAGATAGTTGGACTATTTATTTCGGGCCACTAGTAGGAAGACTTAGGTCGCGATACATCCTGGAAATGCCTAGTAAGTTGGGTACTTGCATCTATAAGCCAAGTTGATGTGAATCATCGAACATTACAAATAGTAGAAACGAGACTCCGTTCCTCGGTCATTTAGAAACTTATACAGACACACTCACGCGAACTTCTCCATCTTCTTTAGAATTTTCCTCTATAATGAGATTTCCCCATAAGCGGTTTATACCGGCTATTAAGTTCTGTAATGAGTATATTTTGAGGAAACACCTGTTATTGGATTTGGATATCTGGACAAACCTAGCCAAATTTTTGGTAGATTGAGAAGTGTGGAAACACCGAATTTTGCTGAATAAAGTATCAGCGTCTTGTTTAGGACTGGTTTATTAAATCTTAAATTTCTTTTTTTTGGTCACACAATCGGTTAACGCAAATTTAAATCTCGGGACGAGATTTCTTTAAGGGGTAGGTACTGTAACATCCGAGAATTTTCGAATTTTTGAATGACTATTTCAATCGTTGACTTTTAGTGTCTGGCTTGACTTATAAGAACGACCACCTAAAGCACGTTTTCACAACTCGGACTCTAAAGCAATTTAATGTAAAACGACATTCCTGGCAACTTTTCAGTTTTGACCGAGACCTGGAAACAGTCAGAAGGTGACTGAAATGCCCTCGCTAAAATTTTGAACACAACGCGTACCGACCCAAAATAATTAAATTTGTATTTAATTATCATAAGTTATTAAATAAAAATATTTAATAAATTAATTATCTTGTTAATCGAAAACGTATGTTAAAAACGCAACTAATAAAGTTAAAAATTCGTTTTACGGATAAAGTTTATCGGAATAATATATAAATGAATAATAAACGTTTTAAATAAATTCTATAAAACGTTTACAAAAATTAGTCGAGTGAATACTCATTTTTATCAGAAAAATGATTCGGAAAACAATGGCGAAAGTTTCGAGATTTGAATCGTCCGTTAAGTCTTTCAAACGAGTCCCGAACCAATATATTATAAAAGTTTCCCAAAATTTCACTGTAGGTCCCTGGAGTCATATTTTTAAAATCAACCCTAAACTAGTTATAACTTGTCACTTGTCTTAAAAAGTTTATTATAAATAACACTTTATTAAATTTTCTCATTCATTTTTCTTATATACATACACACACAAAATGCACCTTTCTCTCCCAACAATATCCGGCAGCCGCCACCCACCGCCGGCCACAGTCACACCGCCGGAAAAGTTTTCGGCGACTCTTTCCGGCGTATCTCCAAATTACTCCTCTATGGATTTATCCGATTTTTTTTTTTTTTCCCCACTTTTTTATTACTCCACGCGCCGCCACTCCGCTCCCTCCAATCACATTGCACCGCACCGCCACTCTCTCACCGCCACCTTCACAGCACCATAAGGGTGCGTGTGGTTATAAAAAGGGTGCGTTTGTTTCTGTTATAATAACACCACCGAGGGGTGTTTAGGGGTGTTTGTTTCGGTGGTAAAACGCCACCATAAGGGGTGTTTGGTTTCGGTGGTAAAACACCACCGACGAAGGGTGTTGGGTTGAGTGGTCAGCCGCCAAGGGTGCGGTCGGGTTGTTATGGGTTTAGCAACTACAAAAAGGGAGTGTTTGTTTGGGTTTATAACACCAAGGGTGCGTGAGTTCATAAGCCAAAGGGTGCGGCTGGTTTATTTATAAAACGCAAAAAGGGTGCGTCGGGTTCGGGTCAGACCCGACAAGGGTTCGTTTGGTTTGTGGGTTCACAGCCCGCAAGGGTGGGTTTGGATTCGATATAGACCACAAGGTCCGTTTGGTTCTCAAATTCGTATAGGGTACATTTGGTTTTCAGCCCAAAGGGTTCGGGTTAAGGTTATATCAGCAAGGGGTGTTCGTTGGGTTGTGGCAGCCAACACTATGGGCGGGTTTGGCTGTGGAAACCAACCAGGGTGCGGTTGGTTTAACCGAACACCCAATAGGGTGCGTATGGTTTTGTCACCGCAACATAGGGGTGTTTGTTTAAGGATATAGCAACCAACAAGGTGCGTTTGGTTGCGGGTTTGGCAGCTAGAGGCTGCGTTTGGTTGATTACTATGGAAAGGGGTGCGTTTGTTTCGGGTCAGCCACCCAAAATGGGTGCGTTTGGCTTGCGACAACCCCACTAAGGGCGTGTTTGGTTTGGGTTAACAGCCGTAAGGGCTGTTTGGATTGACAAAAGAGCACAAGGGGTGTGTTTGGTTGATACTAACAGCCATAAGGGCTGTTTGGTATAATAGGAAGCACGAAGGGAGCGTTTGGTTTACAGCCGACTAGGGTGCGTTTGGTATATATAACATTTGACGAATAAAAAGAACACAAGGTTTTAATAAATATAAAAACCGGATAAATTATTGGTGGTTTTAAATAGTTAAATAAATATAATATTTGTTAATTTGTTTAATTTAGATATAATAATATACATATATATACTATAAAACATTTGACCTGGTTCTCTATAACCTTGGCTCTTGATACCAATCTGTAACACCCCCAAATTGGGTCACAGCGGAATAAGGATATCCGGGGCGTGTTACTTCTCAGATCAATAGCACAAGATATATAAGAACGACAAAAAGTCGTTTAAAATGATACATTGGATTTGATAAAAGACTTGTTACACAAAGCATGCAGCTTTACTTGTTCAGTGTTTGATATTACAAAGATTGACAATACATTTCCCAAAACATATTACATCCAAATCTTTAGCGTGATAACCAAAAGTGTCACCAATGTATCCCTGGCACCTCGTGCCTATTGACCACCTGAAAATATTGCTTTAAAACGTCAACAAAAATGTTGGTGAATTCATAGGTTAGTAAAATATAATATGCAGGACCGCAAGACTTTCCCGGTGATAGCTAATCACCCGAACGGGGAGGTCAATCCCAAATAGATCTATTCATAACATTCGCGCTCACATAATGTAATTCACAACTACATCTATGCAATTGACAGTTCATGATAATGGGCTCAACTTGGGTTATCGCTACTTAGGCAAACACGTAATCAATATAAAATATACACTTGCGTCCAATTTATAAAACAAAGCATGTTTCCACCCCAAAGTTATAATTAATTGAAATCGTAAAAATATGAGGCTATGAGCTCACCTTGAGTTACTAATAATCCAAATATCACAGATAAGACGTCACATAAATGATCGAATGCAACCCAAATGAGCATATGTCGTATAAGCACTAATCGCTTTGATTAACTAACATCATATACAAGTCTATGTTAGTTAAAATCATACTATCGTTCGGGCTATCATAATTTAAGAGGTCATGTAGTGACGTATGAGGAGCTAGGACACTTTAAATCGTAAATCCAACAACTCGTCGATACGCCACCCCGAAGAGGCCTCATTATGAAACTCCCTAGTAATATAGTACTTTGATAACCACATATAATTCTATATAGCTTCATCACCGTCTATTTGTAATTTAGAAATCGTTGTTATAGAGTGAAAACGTTTATAATTATCGTTTTAGTAAAACTAGCATAACTTTCCCGTTTTAAACCTGTTTCTCGCGTTTCTTACGTCCACGTCTTCGTATTGAGATGATGTATAAAAATATTACATTTTTATATTTTTTAACCTTCTGATGAACAGTACTTTTACTGTTCATGGCGTTTTATAAATTTAATTGTCGTAATACCCGTAAATGCAATTACTTATTCGTTTTAATCCTGATTTTAGCGATTTCTTCGACCACGTCTTTGTTATCAAAATTATCACATTTTTAATAAGTGGGGTCTGTGATGAACAGTAATTTTTACTGTTCATAGTTTATAAAATTACTTTTATAAACTCGATTTATCGTAAACGTCGTATTTTATTCGTTTTAGCTCCGTTGTTAGTAATTCTTTCGAGCACGTTCTCGTAATTGAAAGTTCTATTTATTTATGAAGTTTACAAAAATTAATGTTTCTGTCATATTTAATCTGATAAAATACCAAAGTTTCTGTTTTGTATAATTTTTATAAAAAGTTATTTTTATAATCCGTTTAACTCAAGAGATAGTATCGTAATTAGGTTCTTTTTTTACGTTATTGAGATATAGATATGAGAGAGAGAGAGATAGAGAGAGAGATAGATTAATAAAGGACTCTTCATAACTACTAAATAATTATAAATAAAATACACCACAATAAATTATAATGCAACAAACGCCCTTTTGTGACTTTAATATTAAAAACATAATACTTGATTTTTACACTTATCTTTTAACACATTTAAAATACAACAATGCCTTTTTAACTCCTAATAAACCTATATTGCCATAATATATTATCTCTGGTCCCCACATATCAATAACTATGTCATCTAGTCCAAGATCACAAATATATTTAACTTCACATAAAATTCATAACTTTTACCTTAATTAACTTTTAATCATTGTTTATACTCTAAACCATTT
Organism: Tanacetum coccineum; assembly: GCA_026074375.1. NCBI lineage: Eukaryota > Viridiplantae > Streptophyta > Magnoliopsida > Asterales > Asteraceae > Tanacetum > Tanacetum coccineum. Next base: position 3,461 of record BQNB010182391.1, on the reverse strand, counting down.
TTCACAAAAAACCAACATGTTAAAACATACTTAAAATACTCATTATTCTATGATATTACCAATCAAATATTCATCTGAAAACGTTTAAAAATCATAATCAATAGCAGTTTTTCATTTTACATGTTTAAACCCCTTAATGGTGATTTAACTATATGAACATATTACCATTATAAAAGAGAGAGAGATGAAGTAGAGAAGACATAAAGATTTATAGATAACCTCAAAGTGATTGTATGATGATGAGAAAAAAACAATTTAACCCTTGTTTAGATTTAAGACAGCTTGCAATAATAAAAAACCCTAGATTAGGTTTTGAAACCCTAATCTTACTTTCTATGCTTCACACTTGAAAATGGTTAACCAATGCTTGGAAAAACATCATAGTTTATCTGTTTGGAATGGATGTGTGTATGTGTGTATGCTCTTAGAAAATCAAGGTATGGATTGGGTAAGTTGGGTGTTTGATGCCGTGGGTTGGAAGGAGAGAAAAGGAGAGAATTTGCTTTGATTTTTGCTAAGGAATGAGATATATGTTTTTATCTACAAGTACTTCTCTTTATATACTACAAGAGGCATAGTACAAGACACTATTAGCTAGACCAAAGTGTTAAATGAGGCAAGGGGGGCGGCAACATTGGTCAAAAAGGAGGAAATTAAGGGTGACTAGTTAGTCAAGTCTTTACTAACTTCATTTTGTACATGCTAGGTCTTTAAGTCTCATGTCCTTATGTCTCCCAATAGTATAGATCATCCCCATGAAATGTGGAAGTGTGTTGGTTAAATATCTTGGTAAAACTACAAGTATTACTTGCAATATTGTGGTAAAAAGAAAGTATCACTTTGTAGAAAAAGAAAAGAAAAGATGTAGCTAGCATATAAAGTATACTTGCAAAAATGAATAAGTCTTGCTTTATTTCCTAATGTGCAAAATGTAAAGTAATATTAACTTGGGTAAATTTAATAATAAAATTTGACGTGTTGTTGGGTATAATCGTGGGGTTATTTGTTGACCCGTAGATTAATTAACGTAGGTTTCGGGTATGTCTAAACGTATACTTTTATCGCGAAAACGTAATAATTTACTGTAACCCATTAAAATTAAATGGAACAATGACCATATTATTCTCAATTTAATGTATGTATAGAGTGATGATCGTATACGCCTTATATTGTTTGTGCGCTTTTTACATTAGAACGCAAATTATAGCTTACCGATTTTAATAGAGAGATAATACATGAAATTACAAGCAAAACGCGTACAGACTCTAAAAAAATAAAATAGTAGATTTATCTACGTCGTTATATGACTTGGAAACACGGCAGGTGTATTGTTGCATCAAGAGAATTTTCATCAAACAAATCTTCGAGGATAGAATCCATATCCATGATAGGTTATGGTTTATACAAATATTCTAATTCGAAGATCGGAATCGGCTTAAAGGGAGATCTCATTTCCTGGTGGAAATGTTGATCATGAGCGAGTGCATTGGCGAACCCTCAAGAAATAGTCGCAGTCTCAAGAAAATAGTCGCTAATCTCAGAAATCGGGAGACTAGGTGAAGAAGAAGTGGTACTGCCACTTAAAGAATTATGAAAAGGAGGGAGAAGAGATGAAGGATTACTATTTCCTGGTGGAAATGAATCACTTGCGAGATAAGCTTCGAATTCTTCCCAAATTAACTCACTTTCTTCGAGGGAGATAAGTGTGGGGGAAGAAGAAGAAGACTTGGTCTCGGGTTCCGAAATCGGAGTGGGATTGCCACTCGATTGATTATCATGATACGGAGGGAGATCTTTGGTTTTATCAAGATTTAGCAAGTTCTCAATAATGTCTTCCTCCGGATCAAAGATATCATCATTAACTTCCGGTGAAGTTAAGTCGGTATGAGAAGTGAGAGAAGAAGTGGGATTGCCACTTGGATGATTTGTTGCAAACAAATCTTCACGATATTCCTCATGTGAAACATTGTAGACATCAATCATGTTGATTGATTCTTGATGAGGTTCGTTTGAATAGCTTGAAGTGTCATTTCTCATGTTCAAGATTAGTCTTTCATTACCGTCACGGAGAATCATTTCTTCTCCATGAACGTCAATCAAAGCACGAGCGGTCCGTAAGAAAGGTCTACCCAAGATGAGTGGGACACGCGGATCGCTTTCATAATCAACAATGACAAAATCAGTGGGGAATGTGAACTTTCCAACCGGAACAAAGACATCTCTTGCAATTCCTTTTGGAGTGCAAATATCACGGTTAGCTAGTTCAAGAGTCATTTGGGTTTAAATAAGCTCGGGTAATCCTAACTCTTTCCACACCGAGAGTGGCATCAAGTTTATGCTAGCACCTAGATCGGCTAGGGCCTTGCACTTGAGCTCATTAAAACCACACGGAATGAGAAATTTCCCAAGGTCACCTAGCTTTTCGGGTAGCTTCTTTAGGATAATCGCTGAGCAATTTTCATTAAGGGGTGTGTTTGCTAATTCAATAAGTTTCTCCTTGTTGGAAAGGAGAGACTTAAGCATCTTCTGATAATTTGGGATTAAAATCAATGCATCGGCAAGAGAGATATTGATGTGAAGTTGTTTAAACATTTGCCAAAATTTGTGGATTTGGACTTCATCTTTTTCTTTTTGTTTCTCTTGGTTCATTCTAGACGGATAAGGGATAAGAGGATAACGAGGATCCCTATAGTGAATCACAAAGTTTCTTTGAGAAGGAGGTTTAGCTTTTTGGACTTGAGGAGGTGGGACCTTAATGGTATATCCATATTCCGGGCCCGTTAAAGTCTCCTCTACACGTTCATCCTCCTCCGGATTTATGAATGGAGGAGGCATAGGAACGGAAGGTCCATCAAGAACAAGACCACTTCGAGTGGTAATGGCTTTCAATTCACCCTTCAGGTTAGCAACGGTGTTGCTAGGGAGAGATCCCGTACCCGAGGTAGAAGCGGTGTTCATTTGAAAAAAACTAGCCATCATGTTCTTAAGTTCGTTTGTTTGATTTGACATTGAAGTTTGAATCGAAGATTGCATTTCATTCCTTAACTCATTTTTCACATTATTAATTTGAGCTTGCATGGCTTTCATGTTAACATTATTTATTTTCTTAAATTTCTCCAATTCACTTAACGGAACACTTTGATTTTGTTGAATTGGAGCTTGATAATTTGTATTTTGATTGAAATTGTTTCCTCGGTTATATCCTTGAGGTTGGCTAAAACGGTTTTGATTATTTTGCCTGTTTTGTTGAACAAAACCCGATGGTCTTGTTTGATTAACCACACCTAGAGGACGATAACCGGCATTACCCTGATTGTAGTTACCCGTGGCTGCTGCAACGTATCCTTGAATATTATCCCGATACTCCGGGAAAGTGTTGCCTGTAACAATCCGTATTTTTGATCAATGAGCGACGTCATCTATTTTACTAATTATTTAATTTTTTTTTCTCTTTCTCGTAC
>BQNB010182390.1:0-12158 GCA_026074375.1 Tanacetum coccineum | reverse complement strand
TTGTATCTAGCGCTGTGTATTATGAAGTAGCACCCCAAGTGGTATTCCGCTGCGTTGTCATATTTTTGGGGGTGTTACAACTTTATTCAGCAAAATTTTGATGTTTCGACAATTCTCAATATACTAAAATTTTTGGCTAAGTTTGACCAGGATATTTAATCCATTAACATAGGTATCTCAAAATATATCATTACAGATCTTATGACTGGTATAACCACGGTATGGGAAAGGTCTCATTATAGTGAAAAGCTCAACAAGAAAGTGTAGTCGCGTGAGTGTGTCTGTATAACGTTTTAAATGTTCCACGACGGTGTCTCTTTTCTGCTATCTGAAATGTTCGATGATTTACGTCAACGTGGCTTATAGATCTAAGTACCCAACTTACTCGGCATTTCCAAGATGTATCGCGACCTAAGTCTTCGTACTAGTGGCCTGAATTGAAATAGTCCGACTATCTGTTTCGTCGATAGGTGTTTATCTCGTTTAAGGGGAGTTGCATAACCTATTGGATAAAGTTGTACAAGTTGGGACCGCTCCAGGGCCCAATAACAGTAACCATAACAATAATAACTTAGAACAAACGGTGATGGGATACGGGAAGTGAGGACGTTTCGAGAAACAATATCCCCATAATAAAGTTCAACAAATGGGAGGAGCTCGCGAGAGAGCTTATGCGATAGACGGCGGATTATGGTACTCAGTCGTTAGTTCGATGAATCAGCTCCATTAGCTCAAGTGTGTAACAAGTCTGTTAGTTCCACGAACAGTTCGTGATCGCGAGGATTAGCAACGGCAAAAGTAATAACTTAAGAATGTGATAAGGTAGTTCCAAGTGAGGCCTTAAGATTCTGTTGAGTGGCAAGACACGATTGTGTCTCTAGACCCTTTTAACGGATTCTGGTGATTAGCGAGTTCGAGTTCATACTCGTGTCATATTGGATACCATTAAGCCCACTCATTTATAATTTATTATTTGCATAAAGAAGCGTCCCAATTTATGTAAATAATGAATTGATAAACTTATGGTTCGGTGATTTATAATTTATTTATTTAAATGAAGAGGCGTCCCAATCCTTTCAAATAAATAGATTATAAATCATCCTACTTAATAATTTCTGATGCAACACGCGTACACACAAAGTTTTCAAGGTGGTGAATGACATAACGATGCCGATGCTCTAATGAGTATGGAACGAGTATTTAAAACTCGTCTTCGGAGACGGGGAGTAAAACAATCAGGGAAGATCGACATAGAGTTTAAGACAGTTAATGAGTACTCGGTTAGAGTAAATAAGGTAAAGATCTCTATGAACGAATCAGTATAGCGATTATCATATCAATCTTCCTATTACAAGTCCCGCCCATACAAGACTTGCAATACTTAGATTCATACATAATCCCATGCAAACAAAAATCATGACGGCTTTCGCGTAATACGATATTGTATAAAGTTATGAAAAATATTCTTGGAGACCATTGTTTAACTTACAATGTCTGAGAACGAAGTGAGACCATTGTGCAACTCACAATGTCTAAGAAGTAAGATGAGACCATTGTATAACTCACAATGTCTGAGGTATAATTGAGACCATTGTGCAACTCACAATGTCTTAAGAAATGCTCTGGTATTTATATAAATAACTCTTATATAAATAAACGTGCGATATACGCAAAAGATGTAAGCATATATATTACATATATGTATGTCATGTAAGCACTTAAGGTAACAAGTAACCTAAGCAAGTAAGCAAGTAGTGTGTATGCACTTTGAAAATGTTTGATGTGATGCAATGTTTGTGAAAACGGTTATAGTCTAGGGTAAAATATGCAACCTAGTTCTCTATAACCTTGGCTCTGATACCAATCTGTAACACCCCCAAAAATGTGTCGCAGCGGAAATATGTCAGGGGGCGTTACTTCATAATACAATAGCACAAGATACAAGAGAACGACCTCTAAATGTGTCGTTTGTAAAACAATCTCGTTGATTTTCTGAAATCAAAATAATAGTTGTCCCATAATTGCATCACCATGAAAAACTTGAATGTAAAGACTCCAATGCACATCAAATAATCCAAGCATCTAATTCACCTGAGAAAAACATGCTTAAAAGTGTCAACATTAAAGTTGGTGAGTTCATAGATTAGTTTAAATATGAACGTAAGTTTCAACAAATATATTTATCCACTGTGTCATCACAGTACCATGTAAAATACTCCCAAGTATGTATGTGTCGGGGGGCCCTGTAGTCATCAACATGATCCGACATGTTATAACGTTCGTTCCCAGTGATAGCTAGTCACCCGAACGGGGGTTGTCAATCCCGAATAGATCTATTTTATATCATTCGCGTGGACATCACGCTATAATGTTCGTTACCGGCGATAGCTTAATCACCCGAACAGGGATCCACACCCGAATAGATCTATTTCATAACATTCGCGCTCACCCTCCAAGTGATTTACAGTTCATGACGCTGTGACGTAGACTTGTTGTATGTACCCGATTCGGGCAGTGATACAAATAATGTGTTCCCATCATGGGTGTTCCATGATACTGGGCATATAGGATTCAAAGTACTTAGGCAAACACGTAATCGATATAAAATATACACTTGCGTCCATTTATAAAACCAAAGCATTGTATTCATAAAACAAGCGTAAGGTACTTAATATCCATAAGTTAGAAAGAGTGTGATATCAATCACGTAATTGAGTTTGTAATGAGTATGTAAACAATTTCGTAAACGTGTATGTAAATGAGTATGTGGCAAGGTATGAAACCAAGTTTGTAATCAACCATCTAATGGCGTTTGTAATGAATTGCAAAATCAAGTATGTAAGCCAGGTGTGTGGAATAGTATGTAAAAGACATTGTAAACGAATATGTAAACAAGTTGTATTGAGCATGTATTCTCCCCCGAGATTTGTAAAGTAAATGTAAAACAAGTGAAAGAGGGGCTATAAACTCACATCGATGATGAAGAACGATTGGCGGGAATGCGCATATTAAGCGCCATGCAAAACGAAGACTGGAACGGCTCGCACGAAAGATGTAACTAATCTATATCGCTAAGTCCCACTAGCCTAGGATAATGCGTTTGATTCTTTTCCGATAATGATTACATCAACGCGACACGTTGATAAAAGATTTAGATTTAAAGTTGTAATAGTTTGGTGGTTGGTTAAATAAATAAATTGAAAAAGCATATGTGATTCATACGATGAATCGTATAGAAGAGCATGTAATATATCCCATATATATTACATATGAAAAATAAGCAATTATATAATTCGTATGATGAATTATATAATAAGACCAATAATCAAAAGAATAATTTGAAACATATAATTCTTTGCAAATTTTATTTAAGAAACGTGAGTAATTGATTAAACAAATGATTCGACATGTTTTTAGAAAATCACCACTTATATAAATAAAAGTTCTTAGCATAAAAGTAAGCGTACGTTTTAAAGTTATAAACCTTGTAAACTTATGGTGTAGCTTTTTGCAAAGGTAGAGATGTTTATTCTCTTTTTTTTGTTTTTAGTTGAAATTTTTAAAATTATTTAGTAATATTTTATTTTATTTTTATCTAGTATATTGTTTCCTTGACGGTTTGCTAAATAGTTATCCCATTTGTAAAAAGTATAGTTCCCGTTTGTTTATCCGGTTATTGAAATATTACAAATTAACAATCTTAAAAAAATTATATAGAAACGTTGCTGAATATATTTAATACTTTTATTTAACCCGTTTTAACCACCATAATAAACCTTTATTAATTTGATTATATTTGGTGCGTGGCAGCCATCCGAACACTCCTTACATGCTTAACCAAACACCCCCTTACAGTTCTACTTACCCAAACCCAATGCATCTTCGTGGTGGTTTTATAACCACGCGCACTCTACGGCTGTCGAGCACCAACCAAACGCCCCTTAACTGCTGTAACAGCCAAACGCACCCATCGGTGTGCGTGACAGCCAAACCAAACTCCCCTTTGTAACTTCTTACTAACCCAAACGCATCCGTTTCCGTTTATAAACAGCCAACCGCCCCCTAGTTGATTTCTATAACAATCAAAACGCACCCTTTTGGTGCTTGTATCACCGAAACAAGCACCCATGTGGGGTTATACCCGAAACCAAACGGACCCTCATTGTTTTTAAATAAACCACACCAACGCACCCCTTGTGGGTGGTGGCTACAACCCGAACTCACCCTTGTAGTGTTATCACGCAACCAACCCAACACCCTTTTTGGGGTTTAAGCACCCCAACGCACCCACTGTTGGCTGAGAACAAAGTTAAACGCACCCTTTTCTTGCTATTACCACCAAACCAACGCACCCGTATCTGTTATGGCAGGTGGGTCGTGGTGGTAGCGATGAAGGTGTTGATGACGATGATGATGACATGATGACGACGATGGAGTGATGATGATGCTGGCGGTGGTTGCGTCGGTGTGACGGCAACAGTGTTGGTGTAGGTGGCTGTGGTGGCGTGGGAGTGATGGTATGGCAGCGGGGTGAGGTGGTGATGGTCTTGATGGTGGTGCCGGCTGAGGCAGCCGGAGGGGGGTAAACGGCGCGTGGAGGAGAGTGGGTGTGGGGATCGAATAGATCCGGTGATGAGGAGTGTTTTTGGAGTTGGCCGGAAAAGTTGCCGGAAAGGTTTCCGGCGGCCGACGGCGGTGGCCGGCGGAGGAGCGGCGGCCGGATAATTGGGAGAGAAGAGGGTTTATAAGTGTGTGTGTTTATATATAAGAATTGAAATGAAATGAATTATATAACTTATATATATATATATAATTGGGAAGTGACAAGTTAAAATAGTTCAGGGTAAAAAGTGTAACTTTTTAATATAGTTTTTATAACTATCGGTTCGGGACTCGTTTGAGCGACTTAACGGTCGATTCAGGACACGAAACTTGCGCCATTGTTTTCTAAATCATTTTTCTGATAAAAATGAGTATTCACTCGACTACTTTTCGTAAACGTTTTATAAAATTTATTTAAAACGTTTATTATTTATTTTGTATATTTTCGACAAAGTTGTCCGTAAAAATGAATTTTAACTTTAATAACTGCGTTTTTAACAAACGTTTTCGATTAACGATATAATTAATTTATTAAATATTTTTATTTAATAAATTATGATAATTAAATATAAATTTAATTATTTTGGGTCGGCACGCGTTGTGCTCAAAAATTTTTGCGAGGACATTTCAGTCACCTCCTGACTGTTTTCGGATCTCGGTCAAAACTAAAAAGTTGTCAGGAATGTCGTTTTACATCAAATTGCTTTAGAGTCCGAGTTGTGAAAACATGATTTAGTGGTTCGTTTTTGATACGTCAACTATTAATTAATATATATCTTTTTCGTTTTCAAGCCAAATAAGTAAAAAAAATAACTTCCACTTGAGAAATATAATAATAAATATGATTTATTATTTGAAACATGTTTCGAAAATTTTTACCATTTACGCGGTAATCGTCTTCATGTGACGATAAAATATCAAAAGTCAAAAGTAAGATCGGACTTGAAAAGTCAAAGTTTATAATAGTCATTTAAAACTCCGAAAATTGTTGGATGTTACACAACCCGTGTTTCTATCTTCTTTATATTTTCTAATAAGAGTGACGTGAGGGGGCTCGCCTCTTCCAATCATGTGTTTTTGTTGTTTGTGATGATTTGTCAGGATTACCCAGACTATGAAGACTCCCGTGCTCGTAGTTTTGTCCAACGCTCACTCGGTCTTCATCCCTTTGCATGCTTATTTTGGGAATCCTATATCCTTGATCTTATTGACTAACGTTTCACCTTTGGCATAATTAATAAACGGCTTTAGATATACGTGAGATTCCCTTTTATATTAGGAATATACTTTGGAATTAGTATGAGGGGGTTGGCAACCCCCACACATTAAGGATAATGTATCGTTCTAGTATGAGGGGGGAATCTGTCGATTTGATCCCACTTGCATTTGTCTATGTCTTTCACGTAACCCCGTTTTACCAAGAAAATAAAAAGATATGATTTTAGGCCAAAATTTAAAAAATTTGCAAAAATAAAATAAGTGTTTATTACTTAAACATGGAAATAAATTAAACCAATGACCATGGGTGTACTAGACACATGTGGGAACCTCTGTGATTTTTTGTAGAATTTTTAAAGGTCGTTTAATGGGTCTTTAACATCAGGAAACTTGCTTAAAATGTTGGCAGATTTGGAAATTTAGAAAACTCTAATTTGGTTACCTTAAATGTTTTAAATGATAAGATTAAGTAATAAACTTATGAAATAAGATAGATAATAATATGTAATCATGGGTTCTTATAGACTCGGTGAAGGTGTTGTGATCTCTTGCTTTTGTGCTCATTTCTCTCCGGTTGCTTATTCGTTAAGGTATAGATATTCCGTCCTTTTAGGTATGGACCCTCATCTCATTTGATCTACTGTTCTATTTGATATTAGTTAAAATTCTTGATTTGCCTAATTCTGAAATAGTGGTCTCAAGTGTATGACTATCTGTTTGAATCGATTTTCGTTTGTAATTATCTGTTGGTTCTTGTTTGAAATGTGCTACTAGATTCGTTTCCATATTGGGATTATTTAAAACTTGTTCACTTATATCTTTGCTTTAATCTTGCCCGAGCTATTTGTATCTAGTCATGGAGGTACCATGACTATGTCATTGATGCACCAATGGCATGACACTATCTGTGGCGGTGTGATTAGTCCACAACGTTCCCTTTTGTATGTGCACTTATTATGATTTGAATATATATGTTTGTACACTCGCCATAGTGCTTGTGTATATGGATATAACTTTGTTTGCAGGGAGCGTATGGATGCATCCTAGGTACTTTGTTTAGTTCAGTTCAGGTGAATGGTTGTGTGTGTGTGCAATACACCTCATTTCACATTTTGTAGGGTACATCTGGAGTCTACAACTCACATGTACAATTTTATATGATATGATATGATATGATTTATGTTGGATTATGTAGTCTAAGCGTGTGGCATGCTTTAGACTTTTGTTTCGAGCTCGTGGGCACTCCTTTGTTATCCTTAATTCTTAATTATCGCTTATTATTTCGTATGACATTTGTTTAGCAGATTCTCGTGATCCGTTTCGTTCAAACCTTTGTTTTATTTCCGTTATTATTATTATATCTGTTCACTGAGCGTTAGCTCAGCCGTATTTTCTTTTCCTGCGGTAGGTATTAAGCGAGAAGCTGGGATATGAGTGATGAGTGTAGGAAGCTTCTAGAAGACCAACCCTTATTAGGTTTCCTATTATTTTAGATTTATATTTAAGACCCTTTCGTTTAAAGATTTCTTTCATTTAGACTTTGTTGGGTATTTAATTACTTTTGTGAGGTCATTTTTGTTTCTTGATTGGTATTTTAAAATACCCCCCCCCTCTCCCCCCACCCCCCCCCTACCCGTCTTCCCATCGCCCCCCCCCCCCCCCCCCCCCCCCCCCCCTTGGCGTTTATATGTTCTGATATGACACCATAACGTAACTCTTGGTCTCTTTATCAGAGCGGGATGTTCCATAGGGAGACTGTAGGTAGTCAGGTAGTACAACAGACAGGGATATAGTGTTTCAACTACTGGGAAATTGGCTATTTTTCTAAGGAGTGAAGGAAGCCAAAAAGGGAAAAAGATTACACGTATCACAAGGAAAAGATGTTGTTGTGCAAACAAGCTTAGAAAGGTGTTCCATTACAAGCAGAGCAAGATGATTGGCTAGATGACACGGATGAGGAAGTTGATCAACAAGAATTGGAAGCACATTACGATTTCATGGCAAATATTCAGGAGGTCTTACCTGCTGACTCAGGATACGATGCTAAGCCATTGTCAAAGGTACAACATAATGATGACTATAATGTGTTTGCCAATGAGAGACAACATTCTGAGCAACCTGAATCCATTAATGACACATATGTAGTGGAACAGAATGATAGTAATGTCATTCCTGATTCATCAAGTATGTGTGATAATGATGATCAGGCTGACCAAAATATTGAAGAATGTGATGATGAGTGTGATGCGCTTGCTAATTTAATTGCAAATTTAACACTTGATACTGAAGAAAACAAAAAGGTTTTAAAGCAATTAAAGAAAGCAAACGCATCACTGACTCAAGAATTGAAAGAGTGCATATCTAATCTTGAGGAGACTAATAGAACTCATAGGGAGTCTAATAGTACTCGGGATAGATGCCTAACTGCACTTCAAAACAAAGAGATTGAGCTTGAGAAGTACAAGACTTACCTTAATCGTACAACTGAATATGACACACTTGAACGTTAGTTAAAAAAAACTTAAACTATATTAGCTCAAAAAGAAAATGACATAAAAGAAGGTTTGAAATTAAAATCATATGAAATTTCTGTTGTCAAAAAGGAACATGATGAGTTAGTCAAGAGTCTTTTAATAAAATCAAGTTAAGAAGGTCTTGTCAAAGAGAAAAATTAGGTCATAAAGGATTTGAAACTTAAGGAAGAAAACGATATTGACAAATTGATTACAATGGAAAAGCAATTAAAGTTTCTGAACAAAATTATTTATAAACGAAATCAATCAATTCAAACCATTCATATGTTAGCTCCCAAAGGCTCCACATATAATGGAAGACCAACTTTTGCAAATCCTATGTACCTCAAGAAAGCTCAATCTGAAAAGCCATGTTTGTATGAGATCCCATATGACAAATATGATCTTACAAACATGTTTGCCCCTGATAGGGAAGAGACCTTGACTCTTGAACAAGAGAGTAGATCAAAATTGAATAAAGACCTAGTGAAACCATACGACTACACAAAACAAAATAGTATTTATGAAAATTTTAAACCACCATCACGGGAATATCTTGATCAGTTAGCACACGCAAATGAAGTTCGAAAGAGAATGTCGAGAAAATCTTTTGTAAAAACAAAACCAAACATTGTTAAAAACATCGGTTTTCTACCTATAGGAAAGTCAATAAGCAAGAGTAGACAAGCTTATAATGTAATGACTAATAACATAAATCATTTCAAGCTAATTGTTGAACAAGCTTGGGCAAAACATGTTGCTGATAAATTTCATGACCCAACTCCTCAAGATATGATCGTTCTTGTAAAAAACTGTTTGATGCCTCTTGCAATAAAGACATAAAATGATAGTCAAACTTTTGTGAATGAACTTAAACAAGATATGTTTGCAGACTTACAGTGCGTTCAATCACTTAAAAAAGAGGTTGACGAACTCGAATCTAATAAAGCTAATTTTTCAAACATATATGTTCTACTTCTCTAAGAGTGTGTCTCAAAAGATGTTATGTGTTCTTATTTGCATTCTTTATCTGATTTAGATGCTCAAGCTAAATTGCAATGTATGTATCTTCATAAACTCAAAGAATGTGAATGTCTTGCACAAAAGCTTTCTAAAAAACTAAAAATGTTAGTAAAGAGGTTCATAATAAGCTTCTAAAGAGTTTTACTAAACTTGAACAACATTCGATTTCTCTTGAAATTGCTTTACAACAATGTCAAAAACAAATGAAAATTTGCACAGTTTTCAAACAAAACGGATCAACTATATTTCTAAAAGAACGTGAACAATATCATGAAAAACAAGATTTGAAAGCTCAATTGCAAGACAAGAACATTGCCATAAGTGAGTTAAAGAAACTCATTGAGAAATGCAAAGGAAAATATGTGGAAGCTAAGTTTGATAAACCATTTGTTTTTTGATAACCAAATGCTCAAAGGATTCTAAAACCATCAGTTTTAGGCAAACCGACTCCTTTTTCAGACTCTCTTGAGAGGAAAAGTTTTTCAAAGACAAAGCCGGTTCCCAAAACTAATGTGTTAGAGAGTTTATCAAAACCAGTCACTACACAGATTTTACCTCAAACAATAAGACAAGCTATAAGAAACACAGATGTGATTAAACCAGGCATGTATCGAATTAAAACTAGGACAACACAAACTAGAGCACCACAGTTGTCTTAGAGTTCTAGGAATACTTATCCTCGTGTATCTATCTCTATAGGAGTAATTAACAGAACTAACGTTAGCAGACCACAGCTTAGGAGCACTCAAATGAAAGATAAGGTCTTGCCAAACAATAGTCAAGTGAAGTTTAAAAAGACTGAAGTAGAAGACCACCATAGGATTTCTAGTATTTCCAGTAAAACAAAGTCTGTAACTGCATGTAATGAAAGTTTAAAATCCAGAACTTCGAGTGTTAATGCTGTTTGTGCTACTTGTGGAAAATGTGTATTTAATTCGAATCATGATGCTTGTGTTTCTAAATTTTTGAATGAAGTGAATGCTAGATCTAAGAAGCCTAAAATAGTGCCAATTAGACCTAGAAAACCCATAAGAAAAGAAAACCAATCTGTAGCAACACCTCCTAAGAAAACAGTTGCTTCAGATCCCACTATCTAAAAATCCAAGAGTTACTATAGGATGCTTTATGAGAAAACAAGTAAGGCATGAAAATGGTGGATAGAAAAACAATGCCCATCAGTATTTAAATGGGTTCCTAAGACAAAAATGAAATGAGTTCCTAAAGTTAGGAAAGAAGATGTGAACACAAGTATTAGTCTAACTATAGATAATGCATCTAGGATAACTAATGTCTTGAAACTCACAAATACTTTAAGATCTAATTTGTCAAATGTTCCATCGTCCTCTAATTCTCTTGCAGATTGTGTAACTTATCCTATTCATTGTTAACTCTGGATGCACCAAGCATATGACGGGCAATCTCAAGTTGTTGTCCAATTTCATTGAAAAATATCTGGGTACAGTACGGTTCAAGAATGATCAATTTGCACTAATTCTTGGTTATGGAGATTTGGTTCAAGGAAACATCATGATCAAAAGGGTTTATTACGTCGAAGGGATCAATCATAATCTCTTCTCAGTTGGTCTTTGTGATGCGGATTTAGAGGTTGTATTCCAAAAATCTACTTGTTTTGTGAGAGATCTTCAGTGAAACAATTTACTCACCGGTAATCGTAGATCTGGTCTCTATATAATTTCTTTTCAAGAAACTACTTCACCAACTCCAATCTGTTTCATGGCTAAAGCTTCACCAACTCAAGCATGGTTATGGCATCAAAGACTTTCTCATCTTAACTTCGTCTACATCAACTTTCTTTCAAAAAAGGATATCGTGATTGGTTTACCTAAATTGAAATACGTCAAGGATCAACTATGTTCTTCTTGTGAACTGAGTAAAGCAAAAAGGAGCTCATTCAAGACAAAGGTTGTTCTAAGTTCAAAAGGTCGACTAAACTTGCTTCATATGGACTTATGTGGTCCTATGTGGGTTAAAATCATAAATGGGAAGAAATATATTCTGGTAATTGTTGATGACTACTCCAGATATACTTGGACTTTCTTTCTAAGAACTAAGGATGAAACACCAAAAGTTTTAAAAGATTTTCTCAAGATGATTCAAGGCAATCTTCAAGCCCAAGTGATTACGGTTCGCACTGATAGAGGCACGAAGTTCTTAAACAAGACACTCACTGCATATTTCAAAGAAGAAGGAATTGAACATCAAACTTCCTCTCCTCAAACACCTGAATAGAAAGGCGTTTTCGAAAGACGAACCCGTACTCTTGTTGAGGCTGCTCGTACGATGCTTTCAGCTTCCAAACTTCCTTTATTCTTTTGGGCTGAAGCTATTACAACCACATGCTATACTCAAAACAGATCTATTATCATCCCAACACACGAGAGGACTATATATCACATCCTTAATGACAGGAAATCTTTAATTAGACACCTTCACATCTTTGTTTGCACCTGTTACTTAACCAGAGATCGTGAAAATCTTGATAAGATGAAAGAAAAAGGGGATTCGTGTATTCTGGTGGGATACTCAACTCAATCTAAGGGATATAGAGTTTACAACAAGAGAACCCGATTGATAGTTGAATCCATACATATTAATTTTGATGAGATCAAAGAGATGACTAAGACGTCTGTTGATAATAACACTTCAGGCGTCGTTCCCCAACGACAAAGGCGTCAGACTATGACAACTCTAGCCCCATTGTTGGTCCTTGGTCTTGGATCTATATAGCCTTTGTAAGACAATAGCTAACTTGAATAAATCCAAATCAACTATGTGAGAGAC
>BQNB010182389.1:1353-12503 GCA_026074375.1 Tanacetum coccineum | reverse complement strand
CCTAGCGGGCGCGTTGCAATACCTCACATTTACTCGGCCCGATATTTCCTACGCAGTTCAACAAATATGTCTACACATGCATGCTCCACGTGACAATCATATGCATGCTCTTAAACGTATCATTCGCTACTCACAAGGTACACTTAACTATGATCTTTATCTTTCTAAGTCACATGTTCATCGACAGTTGCCTACACAGACGCAGATTGGGGCGGGTGCCCCGATACCCGCCGCTCAACTTCGGGCTATTGCGTTTTTTTGAGAGATAATCTCATCTCATGGTCATCGAAAAGACAACCCACTCTTTCTCGATCAAGTGTTGAAGCCGAATATCATGGGGTTGCAAATATGGTATCGGATTCTTGTTGGATTCGTAATTTCCTACTTGAATTACACTGTCCCATTCCGAAAGCCACTCTTGTATTTGCGACAATGTTAGTGCTATTTTTCTATGTGGCAATCCACTTCAACATCAATGTACTAAACACATAGAAATGGATATTCATTTTTTACGTGAAAAAGTAGCTCGTGGGGAGGTACGGGTTCTTCATGTTCCATCTCGTTATCATATTGCCGACATATTTACCAAAGGTCTTCCCCGAGTGTTGTTTGATGACTTTCGTGACAGTCTCAGTGTTCGTCCTCCTCCCGCTACGATTGTGGGAGTGTATTAGATAAGTTATTTATAAGAGTTAACTACATTTTTGGTCCTTATGGTTTACCGGGTATAACACTTTTGGTCAAAAACATTTTTTTGTAACGGATCTTGTCCGATTTTACTCGACCTGTAACACTTTTAGTCCAATTTGGGTCCACTTTTGGTCCTTGTGGTTTGTCGGATATAACACTTTTAGTCCAAAAATGGACTAAAAGTGTTACGGGTCGAGTAAAATCGAACAAGATTCGTTAAAAAAAACGTTTTGAACCAAAAGTGTTATACCCGGTAAACCATAAGGACCAAAAATGTAGTTTAACTCTATTTGTAACAAACTCTCCCACAAATGTAGAATATATAATCCTGTAGCTTGTATGTATAGTATTGATCATGAATGATAAAGGTAACGAATCCATTCTTTCATAATTTGTATTAAAAAATGTAGATAACTCTTTTTTTAATCTTTTCAATATATAAAAAAGTATATGTGTCTTCTAGTAAAAGACCAAACCCGACAATTTCAGCTTTTAAACTAAGCTAAAAAGTGTGTTGCCAAATATAGCCATAATATCCAGCTTATATATGGGCTATTGAATTTATTTGATTCTAGCTTAAGTTACTACAAGCTAGCTTATTTTAAAAGATCAACCCCTTGTAAGTTGTAATCTTTGATAAGCTTGTTGTCAAGCATAGCCATTTTGACATTCTAACTACAAGTCTAGCTGGGCCGCCATTAAGTCAGCCCACCATAATGCATTTCATAAAAGCCCAATAATGTATGGTTCTCTTCATTTCTAATGCTTGTCACTCACTTCTGATAATAATAAAAAATGTTGTCTTGAGGTTCAAATTCAACTCCACCATGACATTACCATCACCAAGCTTCGTATACGTGAAACTCAATGACACGTCATCAACCCTAACCAAACTCCATCTAAAAAACTCAATAACATCCAAACCACTCCCAATCAACTTCACCAATCTCTCAATAACAAACTCTATTTTAACCACCACCACTAGAACTCTTTACATATGTAAGCTAAAATGCTCAAAATCAGATACTAGTAACAACAACATGGCTATTGTAGCTGAAGTGTTTGATGATGATGATGGTGGTGGGTGGTGGTGTGAGGTGCCTCCGCCTAATGGTGGTGGTGGAGGTGGCGGTGATGGTGATGAGGATGATGATGAGGAGAAGGAGTTTGGGCAGTTGATAGGGTTTAAGGAGGTGATGAAAGTGGTGGAGGAGAAAGGTGTGGAGCTTCCCGGGGAAATGTTCGAGGCTGCGAAAGGCCAAGGCTTGCGGGAAGTTTTGCTTACGCGCTATTTGGACTTGCAGGTTCTAATTTAATGTTAGGTTTTGAAATGCATGTTATGTTTAATCTAGGTGATTGGCTAAATAGGTTGTTTACTCGTTACTTGTAAGTTTAGTTTAGTTTAATAGTCTTAAAGGTGTTAATTAAAAAAAGTTACTCGTAAATTAGTGATCTGATTGCATGTAAGTTTAAGATATAGAATAGTCGTTGAAGGTTATTATTTAGGAAAGTAGGAAGTGATTTTTAAATCATATGTGAAGATGTATAGTGTTTGCAAGTAAAGTAGAAGGTATAAATTAGTACCGTATAAAGTAGTATTTGGGGATGTTTGGTAAGCTTATTTGAACTGCTTATTAGGTTAATGGATTAACAAAGTAGAATAAGCTTACCATTTCTCTTTGGAGTAGCGACTATGAGTGGTTTTTCATCAAGCTCATCCATTCTTCATACACCTATAAAGTAGGGCTGAGCATCGGTTCAAAACCGAACCGAACCAACAAAAAGCAACCCGAACCGAAAACCAACTTTGAGGAAAACATGAACCGGAAACCGAAGCGAAGTGAACCGAACAAAACCGAAACCGAATCGAACTGAGCAGAACCGAACCGAATAGATAGTTTAGGCGAATTTTTCTTGGTTTTAGCCCGAAACCGAAACCGAAACCGAACCGAACCGAGCAAAACCGAAACTGAAAACCATAAAAATACAAAACCGGAAACCGAACCGAAAATAAAATGGTTTAATTAAAACATATATAAAAAGGTAGGTTCAATAGCTAACACAGTCCTGCAGCCAGACACTTGTAATAAAATTATTAAAGATCCTTAGAAGTGACATTTGGCACAAGCCATAACATTTTAGAACTAGCTAAGCCAAGCATCTCCCCGACTATAAAGTTAATTAGGTATGCTGTTTAGTATAGTGTTAAATCTAAGTTTATTGGCAACTTGATAAACAGGGATCAGGTTGGGCTTTGGGATTCATTGACAAGAAAATTTTGCAATGTTTCGCAACAGAATGCTTGCTGATCCGTCGTTTTTGTTTAAAGTTGGAACCGAGGTTTGTTTCTTTGTCTTTTATATATTAATTTTGCTAAACGTTGGTCTTAAGTTGGTTGTTGTAGTTTGTAATGTATTTATATGTGATGCAGTTAGTAATTGATTCATGTTGTGTTACGTTTGCTGAAGTTCAAAAAAGAGGAAAAGATTTTTGGGATGAGTTTGAGTTGTATGCTGCGGATCTCTTGGTAGGTATAGTAGTTGACGTTGCTTTGGTTGGCATGTTGGCACCGTATGCTCGTATTGGAAAACGATCACTAGGTAGCGGTGGTTTGTTTAGTGGTTTAAAGAATTCTGTTGCAGCTCTTCCAAGCAGGTTACTATCTTACCCTTATTTTAAAACCTACATATCTGTGTAGGTTTAAGGCTTGCTAAGTGAATCTGATAATATGGAGAAAGAGAGACTAAAAACTCTTGCACTATATTGAATAAACTAAAGTGGGCTATATATAGCCTTACAAAGCAAACTGTTCAACCATAAAAATTTATATTAAGATAATTTATATATGTTTTATGTTATACTCCATAATAAGCAATATTATTTATATTAGTTTTGAATCTAGAAAACAAGGCGCAATTGATGGAGACTTTTAGGCAACAACCAGTTTATATTAATCAGGCTAGATGGAGTAACAATACCAAACTCACCTTACACCTCAGCGTCACGTCAGCTTTCTCTCTCCAACTTTACCACTCACCTTTCAACCGTAATAACACTCACCTTTCAACTAAACTCACATTTCATTAAAATACATACTTTATATAAAATATACACTAAATACTCACACACACTCGTAAACAAAATAAAAAAAATTAAATAAAAAAAATGGGTCCACCAAGTTACCACTCACCGGTGGTGAGTGGTTCACCTCTGAAGCTCGAACTTGCGCGTGAGTTTATGACACCGGCATAACAAATTGAAAGTCACTTTTGGTTTTGAATGGTGAAGAGTGCCTTACTCCATGCAGCCTAAAAGACTTATTCATTCAAGATTAAAGCCAACATTCACCCCCTTAATCTTGATGCCTTTCACGGTCTCTGCTCATGCGATCATAATCACGGACACGGTCTTTTTCTTAGTTCCATGGTCTCACGTCGGAACTCACTTTCCTGCCACGATCATTACGATCATTCTTTCTTCTCTTGCTTTCTGCTCGTCTTCCTTGCCCTTGCTGCTCGTCATTTTTTTTCTACTTGTTGTCTTTCTCGTTCTTGCTACTTGCTAATCGATTCTTGCTTGTCGACTCTTGCTTGCCGACTCTTGCTTGCCGACTCTTGCTTTCTTACTATTGTTTCTTGTTTGCTACTTGCTACAAACACAAAACTCTCTACTTGCTTTGGTTTTGTGCTTCCGGTTCCCTTGAGTGCTTCTCTCTTCTCTTTCTTGCTAGCACAAGGTAATAGGAAACCTCTTCTACACAAAACTCGATTCCTTGCTGTGTCTGCCCTGCAGCGAAGGGCTACACCCTTATCTTGAAACCGACTCTCAAACCAGCCTTCAATCGAACCTAGCTCTAGATACCACGTGTAGGTTTAAGGCTTGCTAAGTGAATCTGATAATATGGAGAAAGAGAGACTAAAAACTCTTGCACTATATTGAATAAACTAAAGTGGCTATATATAGCCTTACAAAGCAACTGTCAACCATAAAGATAGCAACTTACTCTACCTAAAGACTAGGCAACACTAGACCACTTCTACCCAACTTGCAACATGCACATAATACTCGGTCAGAGCTTTTACCAAGTCCTTTTTTTTTATTCAAAACCAAACCATGCACATTTACTAATTCAAATACTACTAAAAGACTTATTCATTCAAGATTAAAGCCAACAATCTGTACATGCTTGTTACTCTCTTGACCTGTGCCCATTTAGTAATATTAAGAAATTGAATTTTTTAGTCAGATCGACAAGGTGAATGCAATTAGAGATGCTAATACTGACAAGTTTTCATTTGTTTGAGATGGTTTTGCTTTCTTGTTTTTATGTAACCATAAATGCTCAATTTCTTGTCCTTTTACTGTTGTTCTCAATTTGCTATAATCTTGGAGTTTTTTCTTGTTTATACTGGATTTTCATATTAATTTGAATCATGTTGGGTGTGCAGTGTCTTTGAATTCGAAAGACCAGGGTGTACTTTTTCAGCACAGCAGCGGCTTGCTACATTTTTTTACAAGGTATAAAGATGTACACCGATTCATATGGATACTGTTTCACCCTTCACAATCATCAGTTCATACCCTAAACAGGCTTCTACTCTTCAAGTGATGACCTTTTGTTTTGCTATATATGGATTCAGGGTCTCTTGTATGGTTGGGTTGGATTTGGTTGTGGTCTTACTGGCCAAGGAATTGCAAATATGATTATGAACGCCAAAAGGTATGCTATCTCCCAACATGGCCTATATCTAGTTAAAAACTATTGTTGTCATATGAGAATATTAGAAATAGGGGTGTTATCGGGTCGGGTTATCGGGTTGAGTCGGGTTTTGATTTTTAAAACTCACCCGCAACCTGACCCGATAAGGAATCGAGTTATTGGGTTTGGGTGGTATTCGATAAATATGTGCTCAGTATACTTCGTAGAATTTTCTCTAGCGTTTCGTACTTGCCAAGTGAAATTTTGTAACTCATAATCTACAACTATCGACTTATATGTTAGTAACTTATGTTTTAAAATGTGACTCCTATTTAGAGAGAATTAGAAAATGAGTAATTCTAAAACCACATAAATCTTACAAAATAACTCGCACATAATGAGTTGGCATGACACTTAGAAAATACAATCAAAAGACCAGTGCAGCAGCCTAAAAAACTAGTGCATCGACCTAGAAAAGTAGTATTGCTAGTCCACGCATGTATAATGGAATTGGTAAATGAAACGATTCATGCATATTGCATGTTTGCAATGTCTGGTATTGGTATTGGGTTTTTAAAAATAATTATTTAAAAAATAAAAAAGTTGATTTTCGGGTGTTATCGGGTTGACCTGATAACATTAATTATTTTACCCTAACCCGACCCGATAAAACTATCGGGTTATTGGGTTCGAGTCAAAACAACCCGACAAGATTTTTTAACCCGATTTAACCAACCCAATAAGTCTTATTGGGTTCGTGTCGGGTCAACCCTAATTAGAAAACAATGGCGGCCTTATTTTAGTTGAAGGCTGATTAAAAATCAAAGATCTCAATTGCCTTTTTTTTTTCTTTTTTCTTTTTATGTGGTATGTTTTTCTAATTCTACCGTTGGTATACAAAAATGTGACTGCGGTCTTGTTGTATTAACATGCCAATTTCTTTCAACAGGTGTCTTTCTTGCGTTTCCTATCTGCAGGAGGATGCATGCATCTGAACGTGATGTTCGTGTGCCCCCTTTGGTGCAAAGTGCTGTTTTATGGGGTATGTTTTTCTAATTCTACGTCGTTCATATACAAAAATGTGACCGTGGTCTTGTATTAACATGCCAATTTCTTTCAACAGGTGTCTTTATTGCGGTGTCTTCGAATGCCCGTTATCAAGTTATTAATGGGTTGGAAAGCGTGGTAGAAGCTTCTCCATTGGTGAAACAGGTCCCTCTAGTTGCTATGGCTTTTACAGTTGGGGTGCGTTTTGCAAATAACATTTATGGTGGGATGCAGTTTGTAGACTGGGCTCGATTGAGCGGTGTACATTAGTTATATTGAAAGCCAATTGTTTCCGGATGTAGAATGTCCATCATTGGCGGTTGTATCCCACACTTTTTATAAGGTTACTAGACAAGTACCCGCGCATAGCGGCGGGAATTCCTAACGGCAGATAATTAACGATATACGATATTATGGTAATTGTTTCGTGTAACATTCAAAATAAAACGTGAAAAGATCAAAATATAATTGCAAACGCATGTAACATGCGATAATTCAACTAAAGAAAAAGGAAACATTTATAGCGGCGACCAATTGACGATATGCGATATTGTGGTAAGTGTTGCGTGTAACGTTCAAAATAGAACGTGAAAATATCAAAATATTACTAATTGCCAAACGGTTTCTATGTAACATGCTTGTTATTATTCAAGGACATCTTTTTGATTTATGGTGGACCTCTAGATATCCTGAAACAAGCAACATAATAAGTTAAAACGAATGGATGTTAACCTAGAGCCTTATATTTATAAGTCACGGTCAGAGCCGTATTCGAGGGTGTGCGAGGTGTGCTACCGCACAGGGCCTCAAAATTTTAAGGGCCTCAAAAAAGTATACCACGTTATACATTTGGGGCCTCAAAATTCACTTTCACACAAAAATTGTTACCGTTATACAATCTTATGTTGTATATATTTTGTTAAAACTTAACATAAATCATCAAAACACTATGATTTTGTTTTCCATAGTTGGCATGATATACTTTTGACCATCGTATTTAGTTATCGTATAAGCTTTCGCACAGGGCCTCCGTTCGCTTAGCTACGGCACTGGCCACGGTTAATTCATATTACAAAACAGTTACCAATCACGCATTTAATGTCATTAAACTCAACCAAGATATTTTTGTTAAGTCATCAAAATTTTGAATGTATATATGAAACGGCAAATTTTTTTCCTTGGCGAAATATATTGTTTTATCAATTGACACACATTAAAAATAATTATATTAACTTGATTGAATACGTTTTAAAATTAGCATGCGGGATTTGTGATTATGTCCAAAATTACATCATATTATTCATTTTTTTCAAACATTCTATATATAAATTACCATTTGACTTAGTTAACAATCTGTGAGTATAGGTAATGTGAATGTGTTTCAATATATATCCTAAAAATAGATTGGATCAGTTTCAACTTTTACAATCAAGCACCAAAGTACACGATTTGGAGCAGTTTCAACTCATATTCTAAACTTGATTTATGCACGATTGTTAAATGATGGATAATATAACAAAATATAACCCCTTTTCAATGCATGAACAGCAGATTAATTACAAGGAACAATTCAATATAACTAAAAATCGACAAATGGTTGTAACATGAAAGATGAAATTGGTTTACATTAAAGGAGTGTATTATAACAAGAGCCAACAAAGCTCAATATCTAATAATGAAACGTTTATCAACTCATATTCAAAGTTGATTTAGTCAAAATACTTGAAAACGTTTACCAAAACTCATCACCCAATGTTACAATTTTCACCAATCGTATTTTTTCAAAATAACATCTAATATATATGTCTTGCTATCCCGCTCTCCTTGCATAAGTTATTAAATTTCTGATTACAAAACTCCAAACCGTTATCCGTTATTTGTTTCTTCAGTTTTCTACCTGTCTGGTTTTCCACCAACTGCTTCCACTCCTTGAATTTGCTGAACGCCTCATTCTTGTGTCTAAGAAAATGAACCCAAACCCTCCTCGAATAATCATCAACAATCGATAAGAAGTATCGGCAACCACTCATCGATTCCACCCGAGAAGGACCCTAGAGATCTGCATGGACATAGTCTATAACTCCCTCTGTTGTGGACCAAAACTCACCCTAGTCGATTTTCCAAGAACACAATTTTTACAGAATTCGAGCTTACATAGACCTTTATTCCCAAGCACCTCTCTTTTTTCCAGTTCATGCAAGCCTGCTTCACTAATGTGACCTAGGCGTTTATGCCACACCTGTGCAAGACTTTCCTTTTCTTGTATACCAACACTAGCTTCACCCGATTCAGCCTAGCCATCCAAGGAGTACAAAACCCCCCCCCAATTTCCCTTTAATAGTTCCTGACAAAAAACCATTAAAGAACACTTTATCACCTTTACCTTCCCATTCTGCAACTCGACGGTGATAAGCCCTCTCGGTCAAAGTGCCCAAAGATATTCAAATTTCTCTTTTAATTTGGGAATGTAACGCACATTTCTCAAGCACAAATACTTGAAACATCTTTCATTTGTTACTCTCACCTTCCTTCCTGATGGCACATGGCTCTATTATCACCGAGCATGAAGCGTACCATCATTAAACTCCTTAAAGTCAAACAGAAGTCCTTTCTAGGCGTCAATATGAAAAGAACCACAGAGTCTATGATCTACTCTAGAACATCTCACTCACTCACCGCCATCAAAAGTCACCATTGTCATAACCCTTAGAACCAGAACCTTGTCCCACATTCTTCTTGACAAAGCCAGTTGATTTCTTCTTCTTCTTTTTTGGACAGTCTTTCTTCAGGTGATCCTCAGAATAGCATCTGTAAAACTTTATTTTATAAGTTCCTTCACCTTTCGACTTTGATCGCGATCACTACCACGTACTTGATTTACCCTGTTGATCCGACTTCCCACCTTTCATATAACCCCCATCACATATACTTTGCATCTGTCCTCTTTTTCAACACACGTGAATGAGGGCTAGCACAAGACATCTTCCAAACATGATGCGGACTTTCTTTCCATAAAGCAATGTCTCACAAATTTACTCATTTGAAGGTGGTAATGATTGTAGTAAACAATGAGTGTCTGATCTTCGTCATCAATATCACAATGTCTTATGTTCGCCAAGTCACCCGGTAAACTTATTAAACTCATTATATGTTCAGATTTATTTCTTACTGAATGCATATAAAAAGTGATACAACTTCTTCGTTAAGTATTATTTATTGGCTAAAGAACTTTTGTCATATACAAAGTTTCTAACTTTAACCAAACAAACCCGCACAGAACTTTCTCTGTTGACTTCCCTCATTACCTTGTTATCCAAGAAAAGATAAGTAAGGCCACTGTTGTGCTTTCTTGTAGACATCGTCTTCAAGCACGCAGTTAGTTTTATTCAATGTCCGTCATGGTTTTTCGAGAATGGATCTAACGCAACTCCCATCCATGTTGATTTAATAGGACACAGCCATCTTCACACGCCACAACCCGGAAGTCATCCCGAAGTCATTAAAACCGTCAAATTTTTCGATGTAAACTTCCCTATCGACGACATATTCTTTAAACCTTGTTGCGTAAAAATATACCTTCTTGCAAATCGATTTAATTAGAAACCATAAACCTCGATCACGAACAAGTAACCAAGTCAATAAACATAAGACCCAATTACCTCGACTATAAACTTGTAACACAAAAAAAAACGGCAACAAGAACCTTCGCACGAAGTCGAGTTTTAATTATAAAACTCGAAACCCTTCTGACAAAAAAAAACCTTTGTAGTATAGTCACGTGATGAGAAATAATAAACCAATCACAGAAGGTCACTTTTCTTTTCTTTTACGTGAACTATAAATAATATAAACCTTCGTCTTCTTCGTGTGAAAAACCTATAACTTTTGATAACGATTCAAAAAACCCGAAAACCGTTTCTTTGCTCGAACCTCCGAACCAGCCCTCGAACTTCAAGACCATAATAACCGCAGCTTTGATACCACTTGTTGTACGATTACGGCAACAAACCAAAGCTCGATCGTGGAACGCTAGATCACGGAATAAATCAAGCACAAGTTGCTACTTTCAACATACCCGTTGAAGAACGAAGAAACAAGAAGAACGAAACACCACAAAGTATAACCAAACGATTATATTGTATTACCACAAAATCTCGATCGGTTACAGGAAAGAATAAAAGATGCGTATGTATTGAGCATCACCCCTTCACCTCTTTTTATAGGGTGAGGGGGTGGATGCCCTAGTCTACACCGACTAGGAATGGGCTTTGGTTCCAGCCCACTCAAACAAACATATAAAGAAAAAGACACTTAGCTACCTTCTACTTATTGTATATATTAACTAGACTCGACACTAATACTAACACCACATTTCTTAGATTTAATGTTGACCATGAAAGAAAAGATATATGTCATATATCACTTTTATGGTCTTATGCCTTTCATTGGGGTCCTTCTAAGACTACTCAAAAATGCATGTAAATGCTATTGGTGCAAATTTGGAAAGGGTCAATCAAGTAACTGTTGTTGCAAATCCTCCCACAAAGGGTGTTATAATAGCTACATAACCAGCTATAGAAGTCCTGGTTGCATACCTTGCTTCAAGGTGCAAGCCTAAAGAAAACCTGATGTTTTACTATTTATCATTTGTTCCTTCGTTGTTAATCGTATTCGATCTATGCATTTTTGTTAACTTCAAGAATATATAGTATCT
>BQNB010182387.1:0-12504 GCA_026074375.1 Tanacetum coccineum | reverse complement strand
CTAAAGAAACTCTATTGGTGGCCTAACATGAAGGCAATCATCGCTGAATATGTTGGAAAATGTTTGACATGTTCTAGAGTTAAAGTAGAATGTTAGAAGCCATCCGGCTTACTGGTACAACCAGAGATTCCTATGTGAAAGTGGGAGAAAATAACAATGGATTTCTTTGGTCTAACTTCTGTTAGTAGCTTAATGCATAAAAAGTACTGCTTAGTAGTCATTGATGATTATAGTAGATTTTCATGGGTTTTCTTTTTATCAACTAAGGATGAAACAACTGAGATCCTTAAGAATTTTATCAAAGAAGTAGAAAACCTAGTGGATAAGAAAGTAAAAATAATCAGAAGTGATAATGGGACAGAGTTTAAAAACAAAGTGATGGATGATTTCTGTAGGGAAAAGGGTATTAAAAGAGAATATAGTGTAGCTAGGACTCCTCAGCAAAATGGTGTAGCTGAGAGGAAGAATAGGACACTCATTGAGCTGCTAGAACAATGTTAGCTGACTCTAAGCTACCTACCACATTTTGGGCAGAAGCAGTTTCTACTGCTTGCTATGTACAGAATAGGGTCTTAATAGTCAAGCCTCATAACAAGACTCCTTATGAACTCTTTAGAGGTTTTAAACAACTTATAGGATTCATGAAACCTTTTGGAAGTCATGTTACTATTCTCAATGCCTTAGATAAGTGGGCAAGTTTGATGAAAAGAGTGATGACGGTTCTCTGGTGAATATCCTTAAGTAGCAAAGCATTTAGGGTATACAACTTCAGAGACCATGAAAGTTTTAGGAAAAACTTGCATAATGTGTTCATTAGAGAATACAGCCATGATAGAAGGAAATGTCCAAAGTGGCTTAGTTTGATCTTGATCTCTAACCTAATACAATGAATTTATGTACCATTGGTTGCATGAAGCATTTTCTATTGAGCTTGGCAGGTAAAAAGATTTTCTGAGTCTAGTACATCTTCTACAAATTCAGGATTGTATGTAAATTGCCAATTTGGAAGGATGCTTCATATTTTGGTGATGATGCACCAAGATCTGTTGCAGATGCTCCAATACAAGATAAAGATAGGGTACAAGATGAGAATGATGCTACAGAAAAGTCTCCTGAAGATAGCAGTCTTGAGGATAATGGTACTGCTGATCAACAAGTTAATACTGCCAGCCCAGAAGTTAATACTGGTAAGTACCGAAGATATAGTAACTGCTAGTCCCACCCTTAAGTTAATACTGCTACCCCTGAAGACTTAGGTAGATCCCTATCATAGCAATCTAAGACACCAAGATGATTCCTAGAATTGAATTGGGGAACATTCCACAATCTTATGCAGTACCTACCACTCCTCACACAAGAATTCACAAAGATCACCCAATTGATCATGTGATTGGTGATGTGCAGTCATCTGTTCAAACAAGAAGAATGACATCTTCTTACTCTGAACTAGGATTTCTTAGTGCTATATATGAAGGGAAGACTCATAAGGACCTTCATACATGTCTTTTTTGCTTGTTTCCTCTCTCAGGAAGAACCAAAAAGAGTTTCTAAAGCTCTTAGTGATCCAGCATGGGTAGAAGCTATGCAGGAGGAACTTCTTTAGTTCAAACTGCAAAAGGTCTGGATTCTTGTGGATTTACCTAAAGGTCATAGAGCAATTGGTACAAAGTGGGTATACAGAAACAAGAAAGATGAAAGGGGGATTGTCATCAGAAACAAAGCAAGACTTGTTGCTCAAGGACATACTCAAGAAGAGGGCATAAACTATGGTGAAGTCTTTACACCTGTGGCTAGAATTGAGGCCATGAGAATATTCCTGGCTTATGCTTCATATATGGGATTTATGGTCTACCAAATGGATGTCAAAAGTGCTTTCCTGTATGGTCAGATTGAAGAGGAGGTCTATGTATGTCAACCTCCAGGTTTTGAAGATCCTGACCATCCTGATAAAGTCTATAAGGTAGTGAAAGCATTATATGGACTGCATCAAGCACCCAGAGCTTGGTATGACACTTTGGCCAATTATCTCTTGTGCAATGGTTTTCAAAGAGGAAAGATTGACCAAACATTATTCATCAAGAGACAACAGGGACATATCTTGCTTGTTCAAATCTATGTGGATGACATTATCTTTGGATCTACAAAGAAGGAGTTATGTGATGAGTTTGAGAAGCTTATGAAGGATAAGTTTCAAATGAGTTCTATGGGAGAACTACCTTCTTCCGGGTTTTACAGGTCTAAGAACAGAAAAAGAAAGGCATTTTTATCAGTCAAGATAAATATGTCCATGAGATTTTGAGAAAGTACAACTACACAGATTTGAAGTCTGCCTCTATAGCCAACCCGAGATTGGAAAAGCCTTTGTCAAGATAGAGATCTGCTGAGTTGATGAACATCTTTATAATCTTATTGATAGGATCTTAGATGACTACAACATCCAGGCCATATATCATGTTTGTAGTATGTGCATGCAAGGTTTCAGTTTCTCCAAAGACATCCCATCTACTTAGCTGATAAAGGAATCTTTAGATACCTTAAAGGAAAACCTTCTTTAGGACTTTGGTATTCTAAGGACTCTCCATGGGAATTAGTTGCTTACACTAACAATGACTATGCTGGAGCTACACAAGATAGGAAGTCAACCACTGGAGGTTGTTATTTTTTGGGAAATAGGCTGATCTCTTGGCAATGCAAGAAACAAAATGTGGTTGCCACTTCTACCATTGAGGCTGAATATGTGGCTGCTGTTGGGGGGGGGGGGGGGGGGGGGGGGGGGGGGGGGGGTTATATATAAAAAAAACAAATGCTGTGACAGGAGTTCTCTCTGGAGACAAACAACTTGCTGGAACTGATGGGTACAAATTTCATGAAACTATCATTTATATGACATTACTAGTACTATCTGCATAATAAAAATCATGAGTCAACATTCTAAAAACAAAACATATAGAGATTACATCATTTATAAGAGACTGCAATGCTAAAAAGTTGAATTCAAATGGCTAAGATTGACACTGAACAAAATGTACAATCTTCTAACAAAAGGATTTGATGCTGGTAATTTCATTACTTGGGTCTCAAGTATTGAATGCTCAATCCCTAATTGCCCATGATCTCTTGTTTGTTTTTTGTAAAGTTGTTAATTGTTAGCACTGTAAAGTTCTTTGTAATTTAATCCTGCTAGTTGATAAATAGTCTGCTAGTTATATTTAAAACTGTTTGTCAAAAACCCGTTTAACTTATAGTTAGTACAGCTAGTTATTTCTAATTCCTCATGTAATTCCTTAAAGAACTAATTAAAAACTGCAAACAAGAAAAAATGTTAGATTATGTTTTCTTGGTTTTAGCTACAACTTTCAGGATAAGCAATGAAGTGTGAAATTGGTTTCCTCAATGTTCATTATCAGGGAGAATGTTTGTTCTCAAGTGTTGGTGTTTAAACACCACACAACAAATGGTCAACAGTTACCATGTCTGATAGACAACAAGATTGACTAGTCCAAGCAACGCTACTGGTAAAGACTTCTCAAATCCGTTTGATAGTTGATAGTTACTCAAAAACTAATATGTTATCAATGAACCCATGTATTTACAATGAAGCAAAGGCTAGTCTAAGCAAACGCTATTGGTAACGACTACAAATCCGTTAATGGCTGGTAGTTTTGCCAAAAAAAACACTACTTTTGTGGTGAATTAGTGAGCCAAAATAGAAAAGAGAGAATGGTGAGCTTAAAAAAACAGAAAGAGAGATGTGTGAAAACACAAGACAGAGTGAAAAGTTGATTTAAAAGAAGTGAGAGATATAAGTAGCTTAAAACAAAAGAGAGATTGTGTGAAGTTATTTTTGACTAATACAAAACTTTGGAGTTTGTACTGCTTTTGGGTGGAGAAGTTAATACTGCTAGGCTTATTTTAGTACTGCTAGACCAAATTTAGTACTGCTGGATGACCGTTAGTACTAATTTGGGCCTAATATAGATTTTTCATTAATTATTAGAGCCGTTGAATATTTCCGCCAAATACATAGAGATATAGAGTTAACTAATTGGAACTTTCTTGATCCCTTTCTAAAATATGTTAAATTTAATCACGATAAAACTCTATTCATTATGTGTCGAAACCATATCTCTACGATTCTCTATTATAAAATCTCATATTAACTTTCCTCCAGCTTCATAAAATCATCCCGATCATATCCCACCACGATTACTCACCACTTTTTATTCATGGCTAAATTTGTATTTTTTATGACAAGCACAACTGGGTAGCGTTTTTATTGAAATCTACAGGAAGTGCGGGTTTCATCAGTCATACGATTTTCCTAAATCGAAGTCACATTTGCTATGCCCTCACAAAGAAGCCAGATGTTTATATTTTTTTATTAAACAATTTTGGAGGTCTGCTAAAGCTACTACTGATCATGATGGTATTACTTCTATAACCAACTCAGAGATTTTTGAGCAATTGCACTCATAGTATATCACAAATCAAAGAACACTGATTCAGATAATTGTTAACTTTCAAAGGGTGCTTTTTTTCCACCTCAATGGAGGTTACTTATTTCACAATATTCTTCATGCCTTAGCCCAAAGAAACTGCTATGGGAGCAGTTTAAGTAGTAACTATGGCAACTGCTGGTTGATCTGTTAGCTACCAATAGGAAATATAATTTTTCTAGGATGATTTTTGAGCATATGGTGTCAAATATTTCTAGCCCCCATAAGTTTTTCATGTACACTAGGTTCATTCAAATATGCTTAGATATGCAGAGGAAACAACTTCAAAAACACTCAAGAACATATCTTGTACCCTCTCTTAGCATCAAAGTTTTTAACAATATGAAAAGGCCTACAAAGGAATATTCAGGCCAGGAAGTTGCTTTATTTCCTACTATGCTAGATGTTTCTGAACCTTCCACTTCACCTTCAAGAATCACATCCTCACCTTCCCACTCACATGAACCTTCCCACTCACATGAACCTTCACCCTCACATGAACCTTCATTTGAACACTCACCTAATCATACCACTGCTGCTACAACACAACCATCACCAACACAACAATCAACTGGAGCAGAACACCATTTTCCTACACCTCATGACTCACCTCTCCATGCTGTTCACTCACATGGAAGTGATGAGGGTAGCTTGAAACTAAATGAATTGACGAATTTGGTTACCACACTATCTGAGAGGATTGGAGTCTTAGAGGATGACTTGAGGAAGACAAAGAAAACTTACAGTTCTGCTTTCACTAAGCTCATTCTAAGGGTCAAGAAATTAGAGCTAAGTCCAGAATGTGAAAGCAAGGAGAAAGCTAAGGTAGTCCTCTTCTGAAGATGATGAAGATGTTGAAGATGATTCTTCCAAACAAGGGGAGAAATTATCTATGCAGAGGTCAAGAGAAAGCAAGCTCATGAAACTGCACTATTAATCTAAGAAGTGAACTCCCACTGAAGTCATGCAAGAATCAAGAAGCAGTGAGAAAGGAGTTGCTGAAGTTAGTACTGCTGGTGCATACAAAAGTACTGCTTGAAGTTTTCAGTGGTTAGTACTAGCTGAGGAAAATATTAGTAATGCAGAAAGAAACTGTTGGCTTATTCTACTTATAGAAGAAGGAGTGAAGAGCAAAGGACAAGAAAAGACAAGGGAAAAGCAATAATGACAGAGTCTGAGCCCAAGAAAAAGTCTAAGAAGGAGCTTGAACAAGAAAAGTTGAGTTTTGCTGAAGCCATTAGATTGCAAGAACAAATGGATGAAGAGAAAAGGGCACATATTGCAAGGGATGAAGAAATTGCTAGACAGTGGGATGAAGAGGAAAGGCAAAGAGCTATGTCTGAAGCCAAGTCTACTAAGAAGATAGATTGGAATGATCCTTCAGTCATAAGGTATCATGCTCTAAAGATGAAACCAAAGATAATTGCCCAGGCAAGGAGAAATATGATCAAATACTTGAAGAATCAGGGAAACTACAAGATTAGTGATTTCAAGGGAATGTCTTATAATGAGATTAGTCCAATCTTTGAAAAGGTTTGGGATTTTAATCAACATATTGAGCCTATGGACATGGAGCATGGAAGTGAAAAGATGAAGTCTCCTGAAAAGATTGGAGAAGAAGATGTTGATACACAAAAAGAAATGAAAGAAGTTGTTAAAGAATCTGGAGCAAAAAGAAAGAAATCTCTTCCTAGAAAAAGAAGGATTGTTAAGAGACAAAAGTTGGAAGAAGATGCTGAGAATTAAGAACTCAAAGGGTTTTTAGATATAACTAGTTCCAAGAGAAGATGTTGCAGAAGATGTTGAATCTCTCTCTACAAAGTATCTAATTATGGATTGGAAGACTTACACTTTGACATAAAATTTCATGTATTATCAAATCTTCAGAGGAGATGGCAAGTCCAAGAACTATAAGTTTTGTCTCAAGTGATATGCTTAAAGACTTTGATAGACAGAATGTAGAGGAGTTATACAATTTAGTCCAAAGATAGATAGTGCTTGCAAGCCCCTGAAGGATATGATTTATGCTTTGGAGATCTGCAACACTTATTTGAGCCTGATGAAGAAGATGAAATATAGAAGAATCAACATGAATATAATGTGAAAAGCGAGTTCAAATGATTATTTGTGGTATTCACATATTTACTGATAGCAGAATGGTATAGGCCATCCATATGCCTGACAGAGAAGAAATACCCTCTATGGTCAAGAGACGATAACAAAGATGTTAAATAAAAGTTTGGAGGCTTGATCATGAGATTCACAAAGGCTTTTGAACTTCTATGGTTATAAGATACTCAAGTTGCAGAAGTAGAAGAGTTTTGAAAGAATCATCATCAGAAGACAAGAAGATTTAATCCAGAAGAAACTTAGGATTTGAAGATAGGATCACCAGATTAGGGAGGATGTTGGAATAAATCTTCACAAAGTTTAAATTACTGCCAAGTATAACTAACATACTAATGAGTTAGTACTACCAGTACATAACTTAGTACTAGCCAGAGTTATTAATATTGCAAGAAAGAGAATGTTTAATACTGCTGATGGGTTAAAGCTCTGACTTGGAGATAAGGATGCAAATTGAGACAATTATGGAATGTAAATCTTTTAAATTTTAGAAATGAATTTAGTATGTGATTATGATTGATAGTTATCTTGTAAAGGACTCCTTGTGGTGTATAAAAGGAGATCATAGGTTAAGATTTTAGACACGCATACATAGACACATACGCTTAAGAGATAGAGAATATCTTAGAGAAAGATTGTAATAGCTTCAAGGTTTGTATAACCCTAGTACTTAATCAAGAGTACTCTCGGTATTTAACAAGTAATAATTGAAGCATTTATGATATAATTCAATTTGTTGGTACTGTCCATTGCAAAGACAAACACTCTAGAGTATCAAAGTGTAGATTCCGCATACACTTTGATATACAAACAAAGTCTCATCTATTGTTATTTTGGATTCATCCAAAGTAACAAACACTTTACTACGTAAAGAATCGATCAAGGCGTGG
This sequence comes from Tanacetum coccineum, assembly GCA_026074375.1. Classification (NCBI taxonomy): domain Eukaryota; kingdom Viridiplantae; phylum Streptophyta; class Magnoliopsida; order Asterales; family Asteraceae; genus Tanacetum; species Tanacetum coccineum. Next base: position 4,991 of record BQNB010182387.1, on the reverse strand, counting down.
GATCAACAACAAATGATGGTATAAATGATGGTAACTTATTTGGGGATAAATGATGGTATAAATGTGACGTTATTTGATGTCATCAAATATCCCCCACTTGAATCCTACTTGTCCTCAAGTAGACTTTAGATTATATTGAAAATGTATCCCAACCGAAGTTAAGGATTTTTCCGTTTAAGCACTTCTTTCATTTTAATCACCTGTACAAGACCAAGCACCTATGGAAATGAAATCACTTAGATCACTCGACTAATCTAGGGTGTAACATTTAAGTGGTATGCTCATTTGCTCGGTCGTAATTAGATTCGTATCATAAGCTTGGCAAGGATACACATCTCTACCACTAGAGCTAAGGAGAAACAAGTCAAAAAGGTAAATTGGGTTTTTATTAAAGGCTAAGGGTTAATCATTTTAAAAATCTTTCACTAATAGTACCACACCAACAACGCAGCTGAAGCACACATGCACAGCCGTAACGACCAAATAAGAATGATATAGGGTAGGGACCTTCTAGTGTTCACCAAAAGTAATAAACCAACAATAGGCTAAATCACGCATACATGGCCGTAACGACGGAATAGACATGCATGACCCAATCCAAACTTCATTCGAGTAAAACCTAAGGTTAATTTCTAGGAATGGGAAGTAAATTGTTGTTAAATAAAATTCACAAAACAAATAGATTAAGCTTGAACAAATAAGGCAGTTGCTAGTAACTTTTCCTGACCATCCCATAATAAAGACTCAAAATATATACAAACGCCTCGATCATAGAGATGACAAAGACAACCTAAGTTGGCATTCCCATAACGGTCAACTTCCCTTACATCCCTAATTTATATACTTTTACAGAAGTGGTGATATCGGCCACTTAATACAAAACTATACATCTTTGATTTTTATCCACAAATAATCTATCCTTCCAAGAATTTTATCGGTTTAAGTTTAGCGAACCGACTATAAAACTTCCTTCTCTTTTTTGATGCATTTTCTATTTTTCCATTTTTTCATAACATAAACCTCGGTTCAGCTCATTGTCTTCACAATCATCATTTTTTCGGATAATTTTTCCTTTAACACTTCACTTCGAACATAATACATAATCACGAAAGTAGCAAAATACATGAGCTACATATTTTCCATTGCATTATGCAATTTCCTGGCCATAACAAAGATAGAAAATTTCACTTTGACACAAAAAATACAAAACTTTACACAAAAGCAACTAGCAACTTTGATTAAGTAGGCTTAATCTACAGGGTACGCTAAGGTAAAGGTGTAACGAAATAGACATATGGTGTGAAAAAGACAGGAATGGTGATGTGTCATTGTGTGGTGTATATTTTATTGATTCAAGTTTTAAATTTATATTTTGCCGACTAAACCAAAAACAACACTTTAACGGGCAGTGTACCCGATCGATAGTAGTTTCGTGGTAAGTAGGATGTCGAACACTTGAAGCAAGGTTAAATCTATCAATTTAATTAATATTTTGGTTATCTAATCTATGTTAATTCTATTCTATTCTAAACCTATGTCAATCTAAATCATAATTCTAACGGGAAAATAAGGTTTTCAGCCTGAGAGACTGGCACGGTTTGGTTGGTGACTACAATCAATTCAAGGCACTTTAATCCACGTGAGGTAATTAACAAAAGATAAAAGAGTGGTCGAGCCAAATATAAGAAAACTGTATTAACCATTATTAATCCAATTAGAAAGTTGGTTTGTTTATTAAGTGCAATGATTTCTTCTCTCGAGGTGGCATATCATTCTTAAGACTTAGGCGATACATCATCCTAAGACCTAGACACATTAATTTTGTCACAATTAAAGCATTCGCATAAAGCATCCTTATTCGCTGATTATAATCTATCTTAGGGATTAAAGCAATGGTGATCTTGTTAAACCCTAGCTCATATAGACTTTACCCACTTACATCTTAATGGTAATTTATACACTAGTAGTCTACTTGTCCAACTACCCAATGGAATCAGAACATTATTTGTTGAATTATCTAGGTTCACCTGCTAGTCAACACGATCAATAAACCATTGGCAATATCCAATTAACTAGTTAAGCCCGAAGCGTATCCTAGACACAGACTTAAAAGGACAATATTTGTGATCCTATGATTCTAGATGTATAAATCACTATATGGAGAGTTATCCCAGACTCTAGATCTACTTGGTTCGTATTACTAGATCCAGTTGAATGATTAGTCGCATACAAAAGCGCGTAAACAAGTATAAATTGATAAACATAAACAAGCATTCAACGATAAATCAAGAAATCGAGATAAACAAATACCAAACATTCAGATCTTCATAATAATGGCTAATACCCAAAGGTATTAGCCTTCAACGTCATAATGAAATACAAAAGGAATTTTAAACCAAGGTAAACTAACTTGAGTTAACGAAAGTATACCAAAACCGAACGATTACTAAAGGTATGGAATTACACGATCCTCCTATGGAATTGATAGCGTTGCTCGACCTCTTCTGCTCTTTTTCTCTCTAAAAATTGGACTTATGGTTAGGTATCGAGAAAAATGAGTTAGGCACCCTTAAAACTCATTTAAGTTTTTCTATTTATAAGGTCTGGAAGTCGGTTCGATACGGCGTATCCAAGGATTAGATACACGTATTGGGGATTTCTTGGAGTAGAGACCATGTTTTATATCTTCCAGAATATTCACCATACTATATCTTTGAATATGCCTATTTATTCTCTCTGGATTACGGCATATTAAAACTTACTCCTTGTGTCTACTGGGAGTGCAGGTACAGATACGCCTTATCTCCTTGATGGATACGGCGTATTGGTCTTCAGAATAGTAATCTTCAAAATATCTTCATTTAAGCTCTAGAATGCGCGCCTTTTCTTAACTTTTCACCAATTACTCCATAATTACTGCAATTCTCAAATATAAACCATTAAGTAATAATTCTTTGCAATAACTAATACAAAATAGGTTAATTACATAAGGATAAAAGAAGCAATAAATAGACCATGATTGATGTCATCAAATACCCCACACTTGAATGCCAACTTGTCCCTCAGTACCTTTAGAAGTTTATAAAAATGTATCCCTAATGATATTTTCCGTTAAAGCATTTATTTGATCTATTACAAGTACACAACCAAACAACTCATAGAATAGGAAGATGAAATCATTCAAATCACTCAACTAATATATGTGGTAACATGTAACTAATTCGCTCAATTGCTCGGTCGTGACGAGTATTCTATCATAAGCTTGCAAAGGATAACACATCTCCCCACGAAAGCCAAGGAGTAACAAGTTTATAAAGGTAAATATAGGTTTTTGTATGGAAAGGCGTACGGTTGATCATTTTACAATCTTTCACCAGAAGTACCACTCCAACAAGGCAGCTGAAGCACACATACATGGCCATAACGACAGAATAGACATGTGTGTTCGATCACATCCTCATTCGAATTTAACCAACGGTTAGGATGAAGAATGATATAGGGTAGGAACCTTCTAACTTTCACCAAAAGTTGTAAACCAACGAGGCAGCTAAGACATGCATACATGGCCGTAACGACGGAATAGACATGCACGCTCGAACAAGTCCTCATTCGCGTAAAACCAGCGGCTAATCATCAGGTGAGAGGGAAGTAAATTGTTGTTAAATAAAAATCAAGAAACGAATAGATTAATACTTAAGATACAAGTTTCTAGACACTTTTTCCCGACCGTTAACATGATAAAGACACAACTATTTACAACGTCTTAATCATAGATCAAAAACAACAACCTAAGTTGGCGTTCCTGTAACGGTCAACTTCCCAATCATCCTAAAACTTTACATACTCTTCAAGGCAAGTGGTGATATCTACTACTTTATACAATACTCTACATCGTTGAGTTTTATAGACGTATCAACGTATAATCGATCCTTCGTGTAATTCCTTCGGTAGTTGTGAAACGATTATCTTCAAACTTTCTTTCTCTTTTTGTATTTTTCTCATTTTTGCAAATTTTTTTTGCTAACTATACTTCAAATCTCGGTGTAGTTTCACCATCTTCATGATCATAATAATTCCGGATAATTCCTTCGGTAGTTCCTTCGTTCTTCGAATTCACCAATAATTGTAACGGTAGTAAAATCACATGTGTTTTGACTACTAATATACACTCCCATTTGCAATGTGCAAATTTCCAACGCACCAAAGATAGAAAATGACACAAGACTTGGGAAATACAAACTTTACACTTTAAGCAACTAGCAACTGTAAATTAAACTTAATCTAACAGGGTAGGTTAAGGTGTAAGGGTGTAACGAAACAAATAGTTGGTGTAATTCCTAAAGGATTGGCTCTACGGGTTTTTCTAATAGATCTTAACTCTAAAGATGAGAGTGGAAAAGGGTTTAAACGGGAGGTTAACTAACCGGTGTAGTTAGTTAATAAGCAACATGTAAAGGTGATTTGGATGTAATCCTAAAATTTACTAATTTAAACTAGTGACTCTAATTAAATCCATAATACTCGTTATTGTGGTCTCGAATAGATATACCAAGCCAAGTTCTAAAGTCTACAACATCACCGGCACACTCATGTTTTGTAGAATTTGGGTAAACATTAGGAAATAGATAGGTTAAATCCTCACAATATCTAACAAGGGTTATTGTATGCGGGTTATGTAACATGTAATTTCACAAAAGTATGCTTGAAAACAAAATTAAGTTGAGCATAATTTAAGCATTTTAGTGTAAAAATTAGGATAAGTAAACATTTTAATTCCATCCCTCCACTTGAATTATACAACGTCCTCGTTGTATATATAAAACATTAAATACGAGAATTTAAAAAGAATTAGAATGAGAAACTCCCCTGATAATTTCTCGGTAGATTCTTCAATTTGCGTTTATGAGCGAGATTGTGTGCTAGAAAAGCGTCTGAATCCTAGCACGAACATCACACACACAGAATTCCAGAAAATATGCATTCCACCAACT
>BQNB010182381.1:0-12505 GCA_026074375.1 Tanacetum coccineum | reverse complement strand
TTGAAATTTGGCTATAATAATAATTAAGTAATAAACTGAAGCCGAAATAAGACCACTACCTCTTGCCGGCTCACAACCAATGTGGTAGTCGTTTAAAAGGTGGAGGTAATAATAATTATAAAAATTATGGGCTGATAAAAGTTTACTGCCTCTTGCCGGCTCACAACCGATGTGGCAGTCTTCTAAATAAGGCACATAGTAATAATCTGAGACTGATAAAAGTTTGATGCATCTTGCCAGCTTACAACTGATGTTGCAGCCTTTAAAAAGGTCGAGGATCACCGAGGTCGAAATAAGACTCCTGGACCATGGTCAATTTTTCTAAGTTATATGTGATATGAACAACCTTAGAAAAATATAAAATCAATTTTACAAATAGTTTTTATGCCGATTTCAATACTAGCTAGAAATTAGGGTTTCGAATATGATTTGATTTATAAAATCAAAATAAAATGCATGAACATTTTTCTTATGCATAGATCGAACTTATAGGGTGAAAAGTGAGTTGTAAAAATACCTTGGATGATCCTTAGTGATTTTATGAATTTATGAACCCGGTTGCTTATTCGAACCCAAAACCAATACCAAAATCGAACAAAGCCTTATAAAATCTTCCCACTATTTTTCCCACACTCCTTGACCTTCAAATCACCCAATAAAAATCGTGCAAGCCTTGGAAAAAATCTTGTGCCGCCTCTTTTAGTTTTTTTAGGGTTTTGGTATTTCTTGTTTTTAGGATAAATCAAATAAAAATGCATAACAAATATAATAGGGTATTTTGCCGAATTTTTGGGCTTCTAAATAGATTAAAATCAGATTTTTAAGATTGCATAATTTATTTTATATTTATCCTATTTTATTTAGCTTAATTTGTATTATATAATTACATAAATATTAATTAATTTCGGCTAAATATATATAAATAATTATTAATTATTTTTCTTGTATAACATAAGGTATTTTAAATCTTACAAAAATTTCATAATTGTCACATGTTGCATTTTTATAATTTCTAACATTTAAATGAATTTTATTTAAGCTTTTTATGAAATTTTCTTTCATTAGGGGCATTTTGGTCATTTTACTCTTATTGAGATTTTTAGGTTTTACATGATTCTTCCAAACAGGGGAGGATAGATGAAGACCCTAACACCTACTTTCATCAGGATGATGAAGTTGTTGATGATGTTGTTTATGATACTGCTGAAGAAAGATAACTAAAAGATAGTACTGCTGGTATTATAGTTAGTACTGCTCCTATAAATATTAGTGCTGCCAGAGAAACTCGTAGTACTGCTGGTAGAGTTGTATATGGTAGAAGGAGTAAAGAGGCAAGGAAGGATAAAGGAAAAGCAATCATGACTAAACCAGAGCCTGAGAAAAAGTCTAAGAAGATATTGGAATAAGAGAGACTGGGTTTAGAAGAAGCTATCAGATTACAAGAACAAGTTGTTGAAGAGGAAAGAGCTCAAATAGCAAGAGATGAAGAGATAGCAAGACAGCTCTTAGCATTGGATGAAGAAAGAGCTACATCTGAACCTAAGACAACTAAGGATATTGATTGGAATGATCCTTCAGTTCAAAAGTATTGGGATTTGAAGAATAAACCTAAGTCAGAAGCTCAAGCAAGGAAGAACATGATTGTCTACTTGAAGAATCAAAGTAATTACAAGATGAAAGACTTTGAAGGAATGAGCTATGATGAGATTAGGCCAATTTTTGAAAAGGTATGGGATTTCAATCATAACTTTGTGCCTATGGATTTGGAAATTGAAAAGGAAAAGAAGAAGCCTGCTGAGTTTCAAGAAATTGAAGAAGAACAAATTGAGAAAGATACCTCTAAGAAGACTACAGGAAAGAGGAAGAAATATCTTCCTAGAAGAAGAACAAGAAGTACTGCTAAGAAACAAAAGGTGGAACAAGATGATGAGAAAGAAGAACTTAAAAATTATTTAGATATAGTTCCAAGAGAAGATGTTGCAGTAGATGTTGAGTCTCTATCTACAAAGTATCCAATTGTGGATTGGAAGACTTACACTTTGTCAGAAAACTTCATGTATTACAAAATCATCAGAGGAGATGGAAGCTCAAAGAACTACAAGATTCTGAGTGAGATGTTATATGATTTTGATAGACAAGATGTAGTGGAGTTATACAGGCTGGTCAAAGAAAGGTATAGTTCCTCAAAACCAGAAGGATATGATTTAATGCTGTGGGGAGACTTGCATACACTTTTTGAGCCTGATGAGGAGAGTGAAATATGGATGAATCAGAATGAGTATAATCTGATAAGTTGGAGTTTATGTGATTTCTGTGGAGTTCACATTCTGCTGATGCAAAATGGAATTGCCATACATATGCTTACAGAAAAGAAGTATCCTCTAAGTCAAGAAATGATATCAAAGATGCTGAGTAAGAGATTGGAGGTTGATCAAGAGAGCACACAAGCATATGAACTACTAAAGTTCATCAGATCACAAGTGAAGAAGTAGATAAGTGTTTGAAAGAATCATCATCAGAAGACAAGAAGATTTAATCTAGAAGAAACTTGATGATTTGAAGGTAAATCACAAGTTTAGGGGAGGATTGTTGGGAATAAATCTTCATCAAGAGTTAATACTGCCAAGGTATAACTAACAGTACTAATGGAGTTAGTACTGCCAGTACAAACTTAGTACTGCCAGTGTTAGTTAATACTGCTAGAAGAAAAGTTAATACTGCTGATGGTTAATGCTGCTGACTTGGAGATAAGGATGCAAAGAGATAAATATGGAATGTATATATTTTAGGAAGATACGTATATGATTATAATTGTAATTGATCCTAAAAGTTCGGTAGTTATCTTGTAAAGGACTCCTTGTGGTGTATAAAAGGAGATCCTAGGTTAAGGTTTTATATATACTTAAGAGACAAATATACATCTTAGAGAAAGAACATATAGCTTCAAGGTTGTAAACCCTAGTACTAAGCAAGAGTACTCGTATTGTTGTTCTAATAATATTGAAGCATTTTGTGTTTTATTCATTGCTCATTGTTTAGTACTGTTTCATTGATTAATACTTCTAGAGTATTGAAGTGTAGATTTCGCATACACTTTGATATACAAACAAAGTCTCAACCATTGTTATTTTGGATTCATCCAAGGTAACATACACTTTACAAGGTAAAGAATCGATCAAGGCTTGGGATCAACATCTACTAATCTGATAGCAAATACGCCGTATTATTCTAGACCTATAAGACGTATCCAAGACTTTGACGAATCAAAAGACCATTGCATAACTTTGAAGAATACGTAGTATCCACATCAACGATACGTCGTATACAATACTTTGGTCAACAAAGAAGAACAAGCTGGATTTACCCAATATTCTGTATCCATCAAGAAGATACGGCGTATCCGTGCCTACACTTCACAAGAAACCACGAAGACATAAAGACCAATACGCAGTATCCAGGAAACTCCTATACGCCGTATTCATAATATAGTAATAAAATATTCTGGAAGATATCAAACGTGGTCCTTACTTATAACATTCTGTACTTAAGGTCACTATTTACTCCAAGCTTTATTTCTATTTTTCATTTTAAGCGAGTTATTAATTTTACGTTTACCCGATTTAGTAAGAAATTCTCGTTTTTAGCTTTGCGTAAGCCGTATTTAGAAATCCATTCCGTCTTCGTATCTTAAGTGATTTAATAATCTCATAATATTCCCCGATGATTATAATTTTCCTCATTTACATTTTCCGTTGTGTTTCGCGATTACGTAAATTCTTGCTAAAACTCGCGTTTTTACCTAAAACCTTACCTTTTTCTTAATTAACCTTACTTTATACTTTAATAAAAACCTATAAACTAAAAATCAAAAAAAATATATATATATATTTTCCCAAACCCTAGGCCAATGGCCGGTTTGTTCTATCCCACACACAAACTCATTTCTCTTTTCTATAACTCATTATCACATCTCCATTTTCCTATACATGCAAACTTTTCATTTCTCTCCATTTCAAAAAAAATCTTTCTTTCCTTCTTCTCCTTTGCCCCATTTTTGCCGAAAATAGCCTCACCACCACCATCATCATACTAAATTGTTCATCTCCTTTTTATCCTCACAACACTATCCCAAAGTCTCTTGCAAAGTTTGGTGCAATTTCTTGAAGATTTGAAGAAGTTAAGGCTTGTTTTCTTAGGTTTTCTTAAGGGTTTTGGTTGGGATTTTGTTGGAAGAGTGTTATCATCATTAGAAGAAGGTTAGAAGCTAGTTAATCTTGTATTACCTTGGTTCGAATTCAGCCAACACAAGAAAGGGTGTTCTTGGTTGATTCACTAGCCTAAATCTCTCTTTTTGTAAGCCCTCAAATAATGACCCGTTTTCTATTTAAAGAGTTATAGTCGTTGATTAAGTGTCAAATTTTATGAAATTCAAGTCCGATTGATTTTCAACAATAAGATTAAACCACTATGTGACATCCAACTAATTTTCTGAAGAATCATAGACGAAAAAATTATAAGGATAAAAGAAGACTTCTCTTCCTAATCAAGAAATAATGCACTGAAGCATACATTAGATCGAGGATGCACGGTATAAAAGTATCCTATGCCCAGTGAGATACTTAACACTCATTTGTTAGGAACAACCGTTTTTTGGCGACGAGCTCTTACTTCATCATTTTAAAAAACCGAGTTGCAGGTTAGAAATAACTGCAGCCATTTAGGACATGTTTTGAAAAAGTTTTGAACTTCCGTTCGAGGTTCATTTAAGGCCTGTGTTCATACTGAATTGACATTTTCTAGGTCCGTAAAAATGTTTACTCGATAAACGAGAAGCATGTTTGGAATTTTTTATATTTTTTTTGGGAGTTTATTTTTATGATTTTTTAGTATTTTGTGGGTTTTATAAATTTTTGTATTTTCTTTTTGATGTATGAATATGTACATTTTTACATGGATACTTGAGCAACTACGCTTACTCATCCTTATCATCCTGAAGACGTTTGAGTGTCTCTGGCTTCATACTCTTCATGCCAAAGCCGCGGGAGAATGAATTTAAATCGTTTCTCTGGCAGTGCCTTAGTGAATATATCCGCCAGTTGATTACTCTGGTCTCACGAAATATAACTCCAACCACTCCCTTCTTCACTTGTTCTCTGATGAATATGATTGTCGGACTGTCGATGTGTTTTAGACCTGGAGTGATAGACGTTGTATACAGATACAGCTTATGGCACTCTTGTTGTCACAATACATAAGGGCATGTGATTGTTTTGCCAAAAGCCATAATCCGATTAATTGTGGACAACATCCATTAGGATTTGGGAACAGCAACCAGAAATCGTTGAGTATTCAAGCCTATGTAGACGAGTCTAATGGAGTGCTAGTTTGTTTTCTTTGTGACCAGTAACTAAACTTGATCACAAGGAACTGAGCACTACCGATGGGCTTCTATTGGAGTATCTTGACAACCCTGCATGATCTGCGGTTTGTTTTCGAATAAAACATGGTTGATGACTACACCTTGGAGAATCCTTGTGCAGATGAAATCTTCGAATAAGTGTTTCATACAATCCGGGGTGCCGCTTTAACCTGTAGAGCTTTCTTTGTTGGTAGGACATGATGTGGACGATTCGGGTCAACGAAGCCTTCTGGTTGGCTCACATAGACTTATTTTTAGCTCGCATTTAAGAATGCAGTTTTCACATCACATTTGATAAAATATTAATGTTTTTTACGCGGCAGCATTGGCAAGAATATTCGGATAGCTTTAAGTCTGGGTGATCGTGTCTTAGGCGAAAGGTTTATTCAAAATCAAAGACCTTCTTCTTGACGATATCCTTTCCGCACAAGACGTTGCCTTGTTTTTCATCACGTCGCCATACTCGTCAAGGTTCACCTTATATAAATCCACTTGAGTGCAATAATCTTGCACAATCTGGAGGTGGCCATAATTCCCATACATCAAGTCGATCAATTTCATGTATTTCATCTTTGAATGGCTTAGAAAACTAGCAAGTCTTCAGTAAAAACAGATTGGAAGTTTTTAGGTTCGACTTTGGACAGTAACTAAATTGTAAAAGCAACACAGCGGCACTGTAGTCAAGTGTTTCGAGTAGTTACCGGTCGAAGAAGGGTTCCCAATAAATATTATCAATAGGATGAGAGTCGATTCCATTTGCGGAGTTGCTTCATGAGGTTGAGTGGATGGTCTTTTGGGTTTGTATTAATCGTGACGGAGTCCCAGATAGATGATGGCTTCAGAAGTTCGGGTCTGGGGCGGAACCTCTTTAAAAAAATGGTTAGTGCTCTCTTTGCAGCAAACAGACTTGACTTCAAACATGAATGCTCAATGCAACACGTGATGTACGAAGATGTTTGATGAGCGAGGATGATGGTGAATGACTGCCTGATAGTGCATCGTGATCAAAGGAGATAGATACTGATGGACCGGTGGAATGACCGAGGGTGGAACTACGGGGACATGAGGCATCTGATGATCACCCGTTGGAGTCTCAAAATATTCATCAAACATTAGTTGAAACAGCAGCTCCAAATCTTTATTGGTGGGAGGTAACATACGGATTCGCAGAGCAGAATTAGGTACGAGCCCTGAACTTATAGGTCCAGGCGTCAAAAGGTTAGGATTGGTACTAAAACTGGGTGTACAGGAAGCCGTTTGCTCAGTCAGTCTCATCGAATGTAACGTGAATAGATTCCATTAATTGTTCGGGTCCGTTTGTGATGATTTGTAACCTTCCTGTTGGTGCGTAACCAACAAAGAAGCCAATGTCTGCTTTAGCTTTTAATTTGCCAAGATCTTCGCTGTCGTTTGTTGGGTAGCAGAGAGCCCCAAATATACGAAGGAAAGAGAGATCCGGTTTCTTGTCATACACTAGTTCATATGGGGTTTTGTTGTGAAGAGTATGTATAAGGGATCGGTTTTGGGTGTAACAGGCAGTAGCCATAGCTTCTGCCTAACGAAACAAGGGAGCCTTGTGAGAGGAGAATATCAGCATTGTCCGAGCAACTTCAACAAGAGTGCCATTCCTTCGTTCAACAACGCCATTCTACTGAGGAGTTCTCGGAACGGTCTTCGTGGGTAATGCCAACGCTTTCATAGTAATCTGTCAAATTTTTATTAACGAATTCGGTGCCATTATCAGGTCGTATTGAACAAGTCAGTTTTTGTTGAGACCCGACTTGAAGTTGTTTTAACAGATTGATTACAAAAACGGGAGTCTCATCCTTGGATCTCAAAAACTTCACCCATGTAAACCTGGAGTAGTCATCGACTATTACCAAAATGTATTTCTTCCCATTTATACTCTGCACTCTTAGCGGTCTACATAAATCCATGTGAAGGGTGTGTAAAACTTCCGTAATGGTGTTAATCGTCTTGGGTTTGTGGGTAGCTTTCCTGCTCTTTCCAAGTTGACATGCCGAACACAAATGATCCTTTTCAAACTTCAACCGAGGTAAACCTCTAACAAGATCTTTACGAGCTAGATCATTGAGAGTGCCAAAGTTTAAGTGATTCAGGCGACGATGCCATAACCAGGATTTGTTCTTGGAGGCTTTAGACAATAAGCAAATGGGAGAGGACCTCATCATATCTTCAACATAAATGGTGTATAAGTTCGTACCATGACTTCCTTTAATAAGGTCGACACCATCTAAGTCTCGGACGAAGCATGTGTGCTTTCTGAAGGCAATTCAGATCTGAATCAACAAAATTGGCCATAGATTATAGGTTGTGTTAAGTCCTTATTACATAGTATACCCTAGAAATTACACTGTCACCAATGACATAATCCCCATATCCCATAATTGCACCAAAATGGTCATTTCCGAATCGAACAGTCCCAATAAACTTTTTCACGAAATTCCTGAGCCGTGAGCGATCTCCAGTCATATGTTTTGAGCAGCCTGAGTCCAAATACCAGAGAACGATCTGTACAACCTACATTTGAACAAAGGCGAAAATGGAGATTTAGATACATTGGATCCCCAATTGCAATTGGGGTCCGGTTGGTTAGTGCACGCAAGATTATATGCTACAAGGGCAATATTTTCCTGTGGATCAGCTGGTAAACAGTCACTCTTAAGAACAGTAGACCTAACTAAAGGGCATTGTCTTCCTAACGGGAGAAGTCTACCAGTGGGCTTCTATTGTTTTGTAGGCAAAACCTTAGGTGGGTATTTTAGTTACAAGGCCACTATCTCTTAAAGGTAATAGCTTGCCAGTAGGTACGACACTGTATGGCCCCGATAGTGGTAAACAATTTCCCTGTGGCCTTCCAAACTTGCTTAACTTGCTTAACCCGCCACACTTTAGTGGCAGGGAATTGCTTCACAAACATCTCAGAACGCACAACACATTGATCATGATTAACAGAAATTAAGCATTTGTTACAAGTTTTGCAAGAAGTATTAGAATTCGAATTAATTACAGTACGCTTATAGCTAATACTAGAATCAACACGATTCTTTTGTTTCTCATTCGACTTATTCATCCTAGAATGGGCTTCTACTTGTTTCAAGGCACTTTTAGCTGGCAAGGTCCTATCTTTCTTTGTATTGCTCCTAGGCTTACCTTTTACTCTTGTAGAGGAAATTCCAGGTGCATTAGTCGAATTTATTTTCTGGTGCTCAACTTGTGCTGGTGTGTTATGAGTTGAGGTTTCACATGGTTCGACAAAAGTAACTCGCTTTTTCCTAAGTGAAGTGGTAGAGGCATTCTGTTTATTGCTAGGGCTAAAGTCTTTAGGATACGTGCCTATTACATATTCTAACAGCTCCTGAGAGTGTTTAGTGTAACGGCAAGCAGATGCAAAAGAGGTATCCAATGGTCTTTCCACCTCAGCGTCCTCTACTATTTCGCGAAGGGTTTCTACCTTTTCCTTAAGGTGTTTGATATATTGTAGATGCACTTCTCGATTATTCTTGTGTCGAGGAGGAATTGGTTCAACATCTATAGGATATCTACCAGGAGCCAGCACTTTAGGTTTTCTATCAGGTATAGTAACACATTTGGAATTATCTTTAAGTTGAGCCTTAAGGTTTTCAATTTCAGATAACAAAGAGTTGTTCTGGTCAGTAGTGTTGGCACACGTTATTTTAATTAAATCATACAATTCCTTATAATGCTGCTTAACTTTTGCATTTTCGGCCCCAAAGTGTTCATTGGGATCGTGAAGGGCATTGAGCTTTGCAGTTAAATATTTATTTTGAAAAACTAAGGCCTTAAGGTCAAAAATGGGATCTGCATCACTATTTTTCTTTGTTAAGCGAGAGATTTTCTCCTTTAATTCATGAATCGTATTGCCTCGACTTTGAATCTGTTCATTTAGCTTCCCGATCACAAACAGTGAATCAAATGAAGGAGCATCCGACGACGTCACTGATTTTTTGTTTCCAAAACGTTCTTTGAGATTTTGATACTTTAATTGTAAGTTGAAGTGTTCAACTTCAAGTTTGGAAAAATGTTTTATCATTGAGTCATGATCATCATTTTGAATCTTGTTTCTCAGATTAAAATTTTCAGATTCAAGGTCGGCAATACGTTTTTGAGAAATAGTGAAAGCATCATGCATGTCAGAGAATTTAGACACATTTAATACAAAATCAGTTGCAGTATAAAACACATCTTTGGACAAGCATTCAACAATTAAGTTCTCATTTGTGATGAGAAGGTTTTTTCGTTTAATCTCGCTACTCTTTAAATTTATCTTATTCTGGTCCACCTCGGCTTCCAAATTTTCAAAAACTGCTTTCATTGCCTTAACTTCAGTGACCAGAGATTTTTGAACTTCGTCAAAATGTTCTTTGAGTAGATTGAAAATGGAATTACTTTGGTTAAGTAACACCATTTTGTTTGTTCAAAACCCCTTTCCCCTTTAGTTATGCCCGTTGGTGTGATACGCTTTTTACAAGTTTTCTCAAAGTCCCAAAATAGTTGAGTAATTACATACAGACCAACTTGACATAATGAAGTTCCTTTTTAAGATTTTCTTCCGTTTTATTATGATTTTGAATAAGCATACGCATTTGATCATCCATTCACTGTTCACGTTCAGTCAATTCAAACTTAGCACGTTGCTCATAAATGGAAACTTGTTCCTTATAGATCTTAAGTTCAGTGGCTATTGGGTCATGAGGAACGAACGCATAATTATCAGACGACACACATACATCATTTAGAGCGGAAGATGCACAACTTGGTACAACAGAAATATTATCGACCGACAAATATTGTTCATATGGAATAACATTACTGTTACCCATATCGACACTAGTTGAGTCAATAACATTTGCCTGTTGTACTTCATTATGAATCTCATGTTCGTCCAGATTAGTAACACTATGATCAATAGCATTTTCCAGAATATGTACCTCAGATAAGATTGATGCATTAGATGGACCAGCTTGTGGATTTGCTGACCCGGCTAAGGACTAATTGGCCATGAATATAGACTGAGCAGTCGGTTCATCATCAACATCTGAATCAAAAGCGTCACATTTATCTGCCTAGAAGATGTTGTCCTCATTCAGAGCTAAGTCTTGGACTGGTTGATTATCCACATCTGCATCAAAGGTGTTGACCTATTCACTAGCCAGAAAGAGTAGTTCCTCTTCATCCAGAACTGCACCATTCTCTTGGGCTTGCATCAGCAGCATCTTATCCTTGAAGTAATCAAAATTCTATGGACGCTTTGGCTGAGTACAGTTCTGTGCAATATGTCCAATCCTATTACAATTATAACACTTGACCAGTTTTCCTTGACCTGCATTGGCATTCCTAGCTCTATTTTGTGCGCCCCTATTGCCTGCAGCACCATTTCCCTGAGCAAGATACCTCTGATTCTAATTCTGATTATGTCGCCTTTGAACATTCTGAATGACAACCCGACCATCATGAATGGTTGCTTGATTTTGGGTGTTAGAAGAGGTTCGAAGTTGATTGTTCATCTGAGGAAGTGTATCTCTAAATGATTGGGCAAGAAGTGCCATTTGCTTGGTTAGGTTATCAAGTATTTCATCAGTTTTGGTGTATCCGGAATCAATTTGTGATGTTTCAGGGAATTGTAGATATTGTAGTGATTGATGATTTGTTGATAAAGAAGGATATTGATGAGATTGGACATGTGATGATTGGGCATGAGGTTGGACAGTTGAAACAAATGCATGTTGATCATTGGTAGCAGGAGTGATTCTTTCAATAATCAGTCGATCTTATGCAACATGATTCTCATGTTGTTTTAGATATGCATAGAGTTGTTCGTGATTTGACTCTTTCAGACCTTTATTAAGTTTAACGGCTGTCACAAACCTATCCCATTCAGGTGACATGTTGTTCACAAACTTGGAGTTCAACTGAATATTAGGCATTGTCATTCTGATATTCCTCATGTCGTTGATGAGCTTGTGAAATCAAACATAGTACTCATTGATGTTTTCACCTGGAAGCATCTTGAACCGCTCAAATTCATCATACAACTGTGATTCTATGTCTTTTTTGGTGAGCTCAGAACCTGCAAGTAGCATTTTGACATTGTCCCAAATTGCTTTTGCTTCAATGTTGTGATTGATGAGCTAGTATATATCTTTGGGTAATCCTTGAAGCACAATATTGGTTGCACGAACATCTGCATCGTATCGTTTTTTCTCCGTGTCACTTAGATCCTCATAAGTACAAGGCCTTTCTAGTCCAAGTAGAACACCTCCCTCAGGGGTAGTTCCAAGTGTATTCCTTGTGGTTCCAAGCTCAAATGGTCCTTGATCAATAGACTGGAGAATTAGCAATCCATTTTCCTTTCCTCTACAGTACAATCGGATTCGTTATGACCATGATTCGTAATTAGTCCTATCGAGCATAGAAGGGCGGGTATCAGAACCGGCCGCTTGAATATCATCTGAGTTACTAGACATGATTGTTTGATTGATTGTATTATGATAGATTTTGGATCGGTACAATGA
Organism: Tanacetum coccineum; assembly: GCA_026074375.1. Classification (NCBI taxonomy): domain Eukaryota; kingdom Viridiplantae; phylum Streptophyta; class Magnoliopsida; order Asterales; family Asteraceae; genus Tanacetum; species Tanacetum coccineum. The sequence goes on along the minus strand of BQNB010182381.1, from coordinate 529 downwards.
TTAGTGATTGTATGTTAAAAGTGATGATTGTTTGTTGATATAGGTGATATGTTGTTTGTTTGTGATTTGGTTTGGTTTAATTAAGTTTACGAAATGTAATACACAAGTCTCAGTCAGGAAATCTAGACAAGTCTCAGTCAAGAATTTTAGACAAGTCTCAATGTTGAGGATTAGACAAAACTTAGTGAGGTCTCCTAGACAAAACGCAGGCAAGAAGCAAAGACAAAACGCAATGAAGAAATTTTTTTGCCAGGGATTCTTTCCACCAAAACGCAATGAGGGTCTTCAACTAGGGACAAAACGCAATGAGAAGGAGACAGAACGCAGTGACGTGTCTTGGGCAAAATGCAATCAACTCTTGAGACAAAACGCAATCAAGAAATTAATTGGGCAGAGTTTCTCCTAGTCAAAACACAATGAGGGTCTTCAACTTGAGATAAAACGCAGTACACAAAACGCAACCTGTAGTGTTAACCAAAACGCAATACACAGAACGCAACTGACAAAACGTAACTGTTGTACTACACTA
>BQNB010182378.1:1031-12505 GCA_026074375.1 Tanacetum coccineum | reverse complement strand
CACAAAAACAAGCATATCTTTGCCATTTTTAGTATGTTTTTAGTCATTTAGGGCCATTTTTGGTAATAACGGATATGTGTATTTTACACTTATCAATGACGCACACGTAAAATCGTCATCCTCACCCACATCCTCAATAACTTTTCTAATATACTCTTGTGTAGACATTACGGATTCCTCCCCACCTTCCTGTGTATCAACTAATTTACGGAGCTTGGCCGTTTGAACAATACCAGCAAGACCTGGTATTATCCTAATGGGCTGGGTTTGGGTGGTGGTGATCTGAGGGACTATGTGAGTGTTGTTGGTGGGTCAGATGACGGGGGTTAGTAGAAGATCGGAATCGTCTATATCAAGGCCTTCTTCCCATTCATGATTTGGTGGTGAATTCATGTTTTAGTGAATGACTGCAATGCAATACTACTTTACTTTGTTAACAGACTACACTAGTCTTAAATAGGGTGTAAGGTAAACTATGTTTGACTTTTTTCACCATATATTTACTTGTACTGTTCTAAAAATTAAATAGGTTTATCTATGAATTTGGTCCCCGGTGTATATGGTTTTCAACTACACAAGAGGGTTTACTCCTTTTATCTATGAATGTGGTCCTTGATGTTTATGGTTTTCAGCTACACTAGTACACCTTCTATATTTAGTCCTTTCCCGTTTACCCTCCCCATATTTTCTACAGCCTTCACATAAATAGACAAAAACCTAACACCACCTCACATGCCATTTTCATCTAAATAGTTACACTTTCACTTGGTTTCCATAACATCTTCACATGGCTAACAATGAAACTTACACCTGTTCACCAAGTGAAGTATGTTTATGAGTGAGTTGCTGATACCAACTCCATGGTCTGATGAGTCCAAGAATGAAAAAAGGGCAAAAAAGTAGAGAGAGTAATTTGAATGGAAAAGATCCTTGTTTGAGATTGACCTTACGTTCGACATTAATGCCTTTGATTTAGACAAAGGCATTAAGGTAATGAAAGACAAGGTTAGCTAAGAACACGTGTGTGAAGAAGAGGTGCTTTTGAACAAAAACATAGGAAAACAAAGTGGTGATCTTGTAGAGATGCCAAGTGAAGCAGTGGAACAGGGGATGGATGATCACGTGCCTGATGAGATTGATAGTGCTAAGTGTGAACAGCTTCCAAACCATGTTGTTAACAAAGGTAACCTTTAAGTTCTGGTTTGTAAACAGGTTGCAAACCATGGTGGTGATGAACTAGTAGACAAAGGAAGACCACTAAAGAGGAAAAGGGTGTATGCTGAATAGATGGATGATGCATTTACTGAAGACCAACGTCAATGCAAAGAATGGGTCGTTTATGTGATATCTTCTATTACTAATGTTTTGGATCTTAAATTACCCTTGTATGTATTTCTTGTAATTTTTTGTTATATGTACATGTGTTATGTTTTGGATCATCAAGTTATGCAACTTGTTTTCGTTATTTTGTCTTCAAGGTAACAACCTTGGACAAACAGAGTGGTGGTCAAATAGTGTAATTTATACACAAAATAACTACAATACCAACAACACATTATAGTTAAATAGTTCATTAATTAATAACCAGAACTTTTAACAATACATTCATCAAAAAACACATGTTAACAAAAAATAACCCATAAGCAAAAAAGATAACCCGCGAAGCCGACCTTCTCCCGTTTACAGAGATTTATAAAAGTCAAACCCCTTCACGACCCGAAGGTGCAACTGTAAAGCTACCATCCTCATCTCCATCGCCTTGATCATATCATCCTTTTGTAGACCCTTAAGTTCCTCCCTTGTCTTATAGCACATCACATTTGTCGGCAAACGTTGTTCAAGCTCTCATATAAACGAACGCCTTTCATATATACTGCCAAGCAACTGCCTCATTAAATTGTTTATTTTAGTTTTTAGCTAAACCTCCCTCTGCGTCTTCATGTCGTAATAGACGAGCATTTGATCTCGCAGCAGGTCTGAATTTGCTAAGAGTATGAGCTTTTCCAAATTCACAAACCCATTGTCACCAGCCATTGAAAAAGTTTGGTTTTAGAATAGTGAAAGGTGTTTAGTAAGTTAAGGAATATATGTGTGTATTTTGGATATGAAGGACCAAATGCGAAGTGTATTAAACTACAAGTGAAGGTACATTGTGATTAATTGACTACACAAACGAAGAGTCGAGAACGCAATTATTACATTAGGAAGGTATATGTAAAAGGCAGCTAAAATGTTTTTCAAGGACCAAGCGTGCAAGTAACGTATGGAACATTTATTGTGTATTTTGCCAGGAAATGGAAAACCAATAAAGCATTGAGGGATCAACGGTGCAAGTTACAATAACCATATAAAAACGCCTGGGTAACACAATGGGCAAGGGTTATAAAGACTCCGCGTTTTTTACTTGACAAAAACACAAAAAAGGCAAAATTACAAAACCGTTTCAAGAATGTCTTCATCTTCTTGCTTCGGTCCTACAGAGTGTAAATGTGGGCTTCCTTTGATGACGCTCACCTCTTGGACACATGACAACCCTGCTAGACGATTTGGTGTTTGCCCTAACAAATATGTAAGCCGTTGCATTTTTTTCTAGATCTTATTTTACTAGCTAATTATAAATTCTCTTATTTTCAAAAAAAAGAATCAAGCACTCTAAAAGATGGTATTGGTGTGATCCGGAGTTAGAGATTAAATGGTACAGAACTCAATTATATGAGATGCATCTGCTTCTTAATCCATCGCAAAGAAAAGAACTAGAAAATGAATTAACAAGCCGAGAAGAACTTGCAGTCCTTCAAGTTGAGTTTGTTGATATGAAATGTCAAATGCAGCAAGTCATGGAAGAATTGAAGAAAAGTCAAATGAATGCTTGCTTTTGGAAGTCAACTGCGATAGTGTTTGGGATTGTGGCTTCGTTTATGTTTGTTATGAGTTAATTAGTTTAGTTTTATTTAGTCTAATCAATTGTATGAATTATCGATGATCAGTTGTCGTTCTTGGTGTCAAACGGTACAATGTGAAGCTTTGTTAATTATTAGTCAAACAAACTAACACATACATCCACGACAATATGACTAAAACATAAACTATTCATTCCATCAATCAACTCAAAACCACATTCATCCTGAATACCATAACCCATTACCTACCCAAAACATCTATCCAAAAAGCAACTACCCTAAAGCTTCACATTGTACAGTAAACATAAAAACACAACCCAACTGATGATGTGAAATTTCAGCAATTTGCGTCGCTTTTCTTCAACCATACCAAGAATTTCTTCAAGTTCATTACGTGACCTCAACAACCATGGGATAATCTGAACAGACCTTTGACACATTGGTGGATCAAACCACCGAAGGAAGTTGAGACATGTTGGACTCTGAAAATAAAAGAAAATGAATGTGTAAATAAAAAAACAAAATCATTTGTTACATATTTTTCGATCAAATCGTACTTACAAGTATAAGACAACCATATAAACGATGACCAGGATTCCGATTAGTCCATGATATTCTAATCACACCTTCTAAACCACACACACAATGAACCATTTTATAAATTTTATTTTATACCTTGCATGCAAACCATCATTTATAGTACATAAAAACGAGTCAGAGACCAATGGTGCAAGCGCTAAATGACAAAATAAAGCAGCAGTACAACACCCGTTGGAAAAAACGAAAAAAATTGACCCAGGGACCAACGTTGAAAAATTGAAAAAAATTTGAAATTACTAAATTGCACATCGTTGAAAAGTCAAACTAACACCCGTTACGTATAACGGGGCTCGAGGGACCAAACGGGTAACGAAAATCGACTTTAAGGATTAACGACATCGACCCTCGTTATCTAGGGACTGAATCCACAATCGGGTCTAAGTTTAGGGACGAACGGTGTAATTTACCCTAAGTTAAAAAAACCTATATAAATATACCCTTGGCACGTGCACAAACCCATCATGTAGTCAAAATATAGGGTTTGAAGTACAAACTTCTTATAAACTCAACCTCTTTCACTTCCGAATCGCTTTAACAATACTTTGCATCCCAATATTTTCAAAAATATCACCACCACCACCATCACCAATAAGATGGGCGGCGGTGAAGAGACAATAACAGTTGTTGATAATACGACACCGTTTGATCTTAATGATTATGTCGTAATAAAAGAAGGTGAAGCTGAGATTTTAATGCATAGTAAGAATGAAGTCTTTTATAATAAAACCCAGGTGAATTTTTTTCTCTTTTTCTATAAAGTTTGTTGCTTTTTAGCTTAAAGGTTGTTTTATATGAATCTTTATTCTTCAAGATACATGCTTTTACAATGGGGGTGTTTGGATTAGCTTTTTTTTGAGCTTATGGACTTGTTTTAAGCTCATTGTTTAGGCTTTTGAGTTTATGTCTTATTAGCTTAAGTTAATAACCTATGCTTGATTAGCTCTAAAAAGTGAGCTTATTAGCCTTTCAGTTTCAAAAAAGCCCATAAACCCTGAATATACACCCCATTAGTTACTTATAATTAAGGTTAAAATATCCAATTAAGAGTCTTTTATGATTAATGTAGAATGTTACAAGTTTTGTTATTATGTAACAGAATCAACTCATATAGTCCATTGTATAATGCAATATTTCTGATGTTAAAATTGTATGGGATGGGCAGGTTAATAATAGAGATATGTCTATTGCTGTTCTGAGGACGTTTATATCAAAACGTAAACAAGAACATGAAGCATTGTTGGCTAAAAGAATGAAAAAGGCGTCCAAGGTTTCAGAAGAGCCTGTGTCTAATGGAAAATCTGAAGAAACGCCACCGGATGGAGCAAAGTGGCACCCGGGAGACAAACAGTACTGGAGGGCTAGAGGACGAGGAGATATTAAAGCCACCTAGAGTGCTGAGGTTTCAAATCTAATAATTCTATAAGCACTATGTTTGTTATTGTTCCAAATTTAGAAGCATAATTTGTTTCTTCGTTATCGATGTAGCTCTGTCAGCTACTGGAAGATTAAGTGCTATAAGATGATGACCGCGAAGTAGAAGGGCTAGGAACAAGTTGTGGCATGGACATGATTAAAGTTTGGTATTGGTTATATTGGTAATTTGTATGCAACACAATTCTGCACCGATGCCTGGGTGTATTGATGTGTGGTTTGATATTAATATAATGAACAATTTGAATTAAATAATCAGCTGTACAAAATAGTGTTTGGATGTACTTTCGCTGTTTGGGGTGGTAATAATTAGATTTTTGAGTATTTGACTAGTTCTGATTATTTAAAAAAAACGTATAGATGATATGCCCTAAAAAGCCTTCTTTTTGTGGAAAATGGAGACTTTATGTTATGGAAGTAAAAGTGTTGTAAAGTAAGTAACTTAGTTTATGAAATAGAAAATCAGATGGAATGAACTGTTTACTGTAGTTTTTAGTTGCTACAATCGGATGATCAGTTCTTAAAACATAAATCCAAACACCCCCCAAATACGCTGCGCTGCCATCAAATTTTGAATGTCTATGCAAAAGATGCAAGTATACCATACTTGCATTTTGTTTTGCCTAACATCATTATGGTGAACAAATGTCTTGGTTAAAGTAGTCATGTGTTCTTAACGTATTTCTGTTTATGCTTACCGTAGTATTGATTTTTTTTTGTGTAGCGTCTGTCGAAGCTTGCAGGAGAAACATTAAATTCAATGGTTCAGTTGCAAGTGCAAAGGTGGAAGCAAACCTTGTTGATGCTCGAGTATATATGCTTACTCATCCAAAGGAATTTGATATGGTATGATATACAACATCATAAGTTTCTACCGAATGGCACATGACTTATTATCTTAGGTAGTAGGTACCCTATAAAAATCAACTTGTAATCTAGTGGCTCTAACCAGAATATTATGTTCTTCAGGTTGATCTTGATCCTTATGGCTCACCATCTGTGTTCCTGGACTCTGCGGTTCAGTCAGTCGCTGATGGAGGAATGTTGATGTGTACTGCAACAGATATGGCTGTGTTATGTGGAGGCAATGGGGAAGTCTGCTATTCCAAGTAAATTTCTATATTCTAATTGCTTTATGAGTTTTTGGGTAGCATAAGGTGGCTACATGGGTGGGTCAGGTAATGGGTCAAAACGGGTTATGCATATAGGCTGGGACGGGCTGGATTGGCACACACACATTATTATCCATTATTGGTAAATAGTTAATGTGTCAAAATCTGAGTACAAAACTATGTTATAAAACTAATAAATCAACAACACGAACAACAATACCCAATCTTGCCGAAGCGGGGTGTGGTATATATAACACTAATAAATAAATTGTTAGAAATAAAACAATCTAAAATTGAAACTAATTGTTGTAACAATGATTATACATTTAGGTAATTTCAATCGTGACTAATTTCCTAAAATGAAATATTGCATTCTTCATGGGATGGCAGGAGGTTCATAATACTGACTCAATTTTTGCTGTATTATAATCTAGATATGGTTCCTACCCGGTCAAGGCAAAATATTGCCACGAAATGGCTTTGCGGGTTCTCCTTGCATGCATTGAGGTATTTTTTTCTCCTTCAACTAGATTTATATTCTTCCAAATATTAATTCCATTTAAATTATAAGGTTCCACAATATCAGCAAATATTTATGACTTTTTTTTTTGCTTTTGTGAATACAGAGTCATGCAAATCGTTACAAGCGATACATAGTCCCAGTATTATCTGTCCAGATGGACTTTTATGTCCGTGTGTTTGTTCGCATATATACGTGAGTCTCCTTTGTTTCTCAAGCTATAAAAACATTGCAACAAATCTTGAATTTTGCCTGACTATCCCATGATTGCAGGTCAGCAGGTGAGATGAAGAACACTCCTCTCAAGCTTTCATATGTTTATCAATGTGGTGGTTGTGATTCTTTTCATCTTCAGCCACTTGCAAGGACTGTCTCTAAGGTATGCATCTTTTCTGCAAATTACTATTGCTATTTTGATATATGTTGTAATAAGCCGCTTAAGGTTTCATGTAAATAACTAATTTTGTGCTTGGTTTAAGGGTATGAGTATCAAGGAATGGGTTTCATTCTCATAGAGTTGTTTGGTTAGTGGGTTTGATATATAAAAATGGGTTACAAACCCTTAAAACAAGCCATTTTCTAAACCCATCAAACCTAGTGGGTTTGTAAACCCATTCCAATCCCATACCCATTCTCATTCCCAATATAAACCAAACACCCCCTAAATACTCATGATGTTGTTTATACATAAATCTTGATATTTCCTGTAACATGTTATTATATTCTTTTTGTAGAATACTAGTGTGAGATATCTCCCTGGCTTTGGTCCAGCTGTTCCCCAAGAATGCACCGACTGTGGTAAGAAATATAACATGGGTGGACCCATATGGTCAGCTCCTATTCATGATCAAGATTGGGTGACATCCATTTTAGCTGACGTGAAATCTATGAAGGAACACTATCCTGCTTTTGATCGAATATCTGCAGTCCTGACAACAATTTCTGAGGTACGTTATTTTACATTTAGATGGAAGATTACTGTTATCATTTTTTCTCCTTACCAAATGTGTCGTTACTACACATTCGTTTAAATCTAAATTCATGTCTTGGGTCTGTTTTCTTCAGGAATTACCAGATGTTCCTCTATTCCTGAGTCTACACAATCTTTGTGCAACCCTCAAGTGCATTTCGCCTTCTGCAGTGATATTTAGGTCTGCAGTGATCAATGCTGGATATCGTATCTCTGGAACTCATGTGAACCCATTAGGTCTAAAATCTGATGCTCCTATGGAGGTCATATGGGATATCATGCGTTGTTGGGTAAGCTAAAGTTGTCTATTTTTTGTGTTCTTTCTATGTGCACACTGCATATTTCTATGTTTGAGATTGATGTCCTTTTCTTGTTATTTTGAAGGTTAAAAATCATCCGGTGAAACCCCAGCCACCAGAGGATTCTGGAAGTGTGATCCTTGCCAAGGAACCCGTGCTTCAGGTATGCTTATATTCATTATCAATCTAATGCACAAATTCCCTTCAGTCTGGACTAAATTGACATATTTTGAAATGATTAACAACAGGCTAGTTTTGCTCGAGCGGTTGCATCACTTAGCAAAGCTCAAGCGAAGAAGGTGGCCCGTTTTCTTCCAAATCCCGAAAGGCATTGGGGCCCAAAACTGAGGGCTGGGCGTACTATTACTAGCAAACACGCATCTCTTCTGGGCCCAGAAACAGTCAATGAAATTCTAAATAACAACGAAGAACAAGGTGAAGAACCCGAAGCCAAGCGTAAGAAGACACAAGATTCTACTTCAATTTCATGATAAAAAGACTAAAAACGGAAGCTTTTTATACACCTCTCTCCTGATCTTATTCTGCATTTCTGTGCAGAGTGAATCCAACTTGTATTCTCAGCAATGAACTACCCTATTCGATTAATAATGCAAAAAAGAGTTGTAAATTAGTTGAAGGGTAGCCCATATCCAAGTTTAGAAGTCTTGAAGTGCAGACCGAAGTCTGTTTTTTCGTGTGCTTTTTTTCTTTCATTCTTATATTAGTTTTATTATTAATTGAAATTTTTGAACGAATATATGCAACGAGCTATATGTATTCCTTAGCAATTGAGTTTCTCTGATTTGTTTACTCGAGTTACTTTAGTTTTTTGTCGGACCAATTGCAGTTGCTTTACTGTGTTTACTAAAGATTTAATGACATTTTCATAAACATCTTGGATTGTTTTAGGTAAATCAGAGATTTAGATAACCTCTTCGGTTCTTGTCACTTGCACACACAAAAAAAAAAGTGTCAAATTGGCACTGTCATTTTATTATCATTATGATTGCCAAATCAAATAATGCTACCAAACACAAACAAAACCTGAAATCATAATACTGGCTGACAAAGATTCTCGAATCCTGACACTCACTCTCACCTAATGCAAAACAAACACAAAAGGGGTCTAAAACACATACTTTTACTTGCTACTTGTCTGCTTAGGCTCCTTTGGATTGAGCTCATCCCAAGCTTCAATCCATGTAACCATGGCATCTGCAAGCTTCACAAAGTAAGGGTCTATTTTCCCTAGCTTATCTTTAACCTGCTTTGACAATTCGATGTAACACGACTGAACTGTGATGCACTCTTTCGGCAGACTGGTGGCTTGGAAAAATGGGATGATCTCTTCTTGCCAAAATATACCTTTGTACTCTTTCTTCAAGTTCACAAATGGGTTGCTGGCTTTGCTGTGCCATATGTATGGTAACCCTGTCTTGATCCCGAGTCCCAAATGATCACATATCACCTACAAAGTACACCAAGAAAGCAATCACAACTGTTAGAATAGGGTCTTTTTCTCAAAGCAAAAGAGACGGATAGTATGACAAAATAGTAACCTTGACACACCAGCCAGCCCACATGTCGTCGTATCGACCAATTGGCTGACCATCACCCATGAGCCCAAAGTACATAGCCGGGCCAATGAGGGTACGGTCAAAAGCAAGGTTCATTCCACACATAGGGAACAAAACTCCCTTTGGGATTGTCATAACTGCATCCACATACCTGAAAATTAACCAAAATATCATCCATGCACCATGCAAAATCAACATCGAAATACAAACAAAGAATATGCTTGGGATTGCTTATTGATACTGTTTATTTGGGAATTTGGGATATCTGCTTATCTGAAAAATTGTGGTTGAAATAAGCAAATAAGAAGCAATCTAACCAACGCTAAGTTACATATTCGTAAGTATTTTCATACCTCGTGTTTCTCTCACGAGGCTTGACAAGCTGAGTTGGTGCATCATAGTCAGGAATATTAAGCCACAAGCCATGCGACACCGCAGTGGGAACACCTTCTCGTAGACTAAATGGATATCCACGGACAAAATCAGCACCATCAGAAAAAGGATCATAGAGTGTATTAAAGAAATACGGTGTAGACGGATGTAGAAGGTTCCTAATATGCTGCGAAAGGGCATCTATATCTTTCCCACTCGGATCTTTAGCAACCTAAACGAAACAACAATAGCAAAACGTTAAATCTTAAACCAAACTCATTAACGCAACACATAAAACACATTTAGAATACAAATAACTCACAAAACAATCATCATCAATGGTGAAAATATACTTCTTCTTAGAAACCATGTAACCAAAACATCTACAAGCGGAATCCTTAAACGATATACACGAAGCTTTAGAACCCAAAATCTTGTTAATATCGTTACGGTTATAAAGTTCATAGTCAAAACCATCAGGAACTTTTATAGTTTTTGAAGGATCGCCATCTTGAACAATGATCAAATGATATTGTTCGAAAAACGGTCTCCACATTTCGAGAAAATCAAGGTTTCGTATTGTCGGTATGACGATATCGAGATCATCTTTCAAAGGAGGTGAGCTTGAGGTTGCCATTGAAAAAAAAAACAGAGGAAAACAGAGGAAATTAGTTTTGAATGTTATGGAGGGATGTGAGCAATGGCGGATGTGATTTGGTCAGAGTAAATAAAATATTTACCGTTTTTGTTGCTTTTTCATCTCACTTACTGTTAAAGCAATGTAAGAAAAACAAGATGAAAACGATCTTTAGTCATGCATGTATCAAAGTTTCAATTTTGTTCAATTACTATGAAAATATGGTAATGACTATTTTTATTGAATTTTTAGGTACGTTGTTAAATTGTACCTTATTAATAAACATTTATTTCCTAACTACTTACAATTATTAACTTTATGTAGAAACAAAAAAGCAAATAAGTTACAAAATAATAACAAGGTTTTAAAAATGTTGCGCATTTTCCTTTCACCACTATGTAAATTCTATTTTTATTTATATAAACGAAAATCATATTTAGATCAATCAAACATAAAAGGGCAAATCGCATAAAAAAGTACCCATCTTAGGTTCAATGTCAATTAAAGGTACTTATCTTTTTTTTCTTCTTAATTTAAGGTATCGATCTTTTTTTTTGTTGCAAAGTTAGTATTTTATTAGGTTTTTCGGTTACATTTCTAACGATCGTTATTTTATTATTGCATCGTTAGTCCTTTATATTATTTTATTAAAAAAATATTTTCTACTTATTTTTTAAAACTTATACACGTTTTATACACACATTTTTTACACGTTTTTATACACACATTTTTTACACGTTTTTATACACATATTTTTATACACATATTTTTATACACGTTTTTTTACATGATTTTATCAACGGTTTTATACACACATTTTTATACACATTTTTATAGATACGTTTTATACACATATTTTTATACACGTTCTTACACACAATTTTATCCACGTTTTTAAAAAAAGTGCATAAAAATGTGTCTGTAAAAACGTGTATAAAAATGCATGTATAAAATCGTGGATAAAAGCATGTAGAAAAATGTGTATAGAAATGTGTGCATAAAAACGTGTATAAAAATGTGTGTATAAAAACGTGCATAAAAATGTGTGTATAAAAA
>BQNB010182376.1:0-12505 GCA_026074375.1 Tanacetum coccineum | reverse complement strand
ACGGAGGACTTGATGTGTGTGTAGATCTGACTTGATCTTAATGTAAAACTATTAATAAATTATTTTTGTTTGATAACACTAAATATTACTCCCTCCGTCCCAAATTGGGCCCACCACCCACAATTTTATTTTCTTTTCTATTTTTTAAACACAATCATAATTTATTTCATTTAAATTAAAAATACAAACATACGGAATTTTAAAATACAATACGGAATTTAAAAAAAACATTACATAATAATGTTAAACCAATGAAACCGTATCCTTACAGAAAACCTTAACCACATTTTTTTTGTAATGTTAAGGTAATGCTCTGATGATTTAGGAGTAAAAATAGAGACATTAGCAAGTATTATAGCAGCTCCCATAGTAATATTCTTTCCATTACCACCCTCGCCAATGACTTTGTGATGTATTATTTCAGGTATTGTTCCTGAGAGATCTTTCATAGTAACGTTGAGATCGCCAAGCACATTCGGAGAACAAGACTTGACTATTGCAACAACTTGCTCAAGTTTTCCTTTTTAAAAAAAGTTATTGATGTCCCCCAGACAGCCAGTTACAGTGCCACGAGTAGCAATCACATAATTAGTGGCGCTAAACCATGCCCCACTGTTAATATCATCATCCTCACCCACATCCTCAACAACCTTCTGCATGTATTCTTGGGTCGACATTAAAGCCCCATCCGAATCAAGAATAAAAACCTTTTCTTTAAGCAGCTTGTCTTGCTGAACAACACCCGCAGGATCGGGTATTATCCTAACTGGATTTGGGGTTGGGAAAGATGATTCAACACATGTGCTACTAGAGAGCGGAAAAATACTCGCAGGACCGAGTATTATGGTAACTGTATTTGGGATGCATAGAGATGGTTCAACACGTGCGCTCTAGACGAACACATAACATGTCTTAAATGGAGATCAGAATCATCTATATCAAGACTGTATTTCCATGGATCATTTTCGTTATTAAAATTGGAAGCCATTTGGGAGAGTTGGATAAGAAGTTGTGTGACATAATGAGGAGATGGTGAAGATATTTATAACGGAAAACTAGCCGTTGGAATTCAAAATTTGAAAATATAAATACATAATTTAAAATAACAATACTTTATTTAAAACATTACATTAAAAAACAATTAAAACATTACACTGAAATAGTTCCTAAATTACTAAACTGATGACTCGTATTCTGAATCATATCTCACTATCCTAAATTCCATAAAGAATTCATCATCATCAGCTTATTTTTGCCTAATTTTCTCCTCTTGTGCTTTTTCATCCATTGCCTTTTCTTCTAATGTTTCTCTTAAGGCTTCTTCATCTAGATGTAGTTGATGTAGCTATTTCTCTGTAAGATATGAATCAGCCTGTGATGACGAACAACCTACACTTTCTTGTGAGCGGTAGTAGTATTATTTCAGTAGCCAAGCTAACTTAGCATCAATTTGTTTTTCTAGTTTTGTTGCCTTTTCATACATAGAAAGATACAGCTCGTAATCTTTATCAGAACCTTCTTTTAAGAAAGTGTCGATCAAAGCACGATTCTCTTGTGAAATATCATTACATTTCTCGTAAGCATTTCTAAGATCGTCTTTAGCTGTGTATTGTCACACCCCGCCAAGGCGGAAACGCGAGGCGTAAACAAGAATGGATATCATCATAACACACGGTGTCTATATAGAGAATACTAAAATGAAAGCTAAAGTAAAGCAAAGACACAAAGTGTCATAACAATACCCAAAACCTAACCAAAATCCAAAAGGCGTCTTTATTGATGAAACAAAAGTTCTCGCCAATAGAAAGACATGCAATAATTATCCAAATTCAAACAATGCAAAATTCAAGACAATAAAGCCATAAACTCCAAGACATCCTATGGTCTCTTTCTAGCCACTTCTCTTTATCTTATCCCTCGGATGCTCACCTGAAAATGATGATTAAAACGTCAACACAACGGTTGGTGAGAGTCATAGGTTTAAGACACACATTATAAACCTTCTAAACCAATTACTGTGATTAACAAAACTGTTATCCCAAGATAATAAGCTATCCAAACACAAGATAAGCCATACCAATAAGCATAATCAAAAAGAGAAAGGAGAGAAGGAAAAGATAGAAGATTAGATTAAAGATGAAAGAGTGGGATGGGAGGTTTTTCACACACACATAAACTATGCAAATGAAAACCAACACCCTCTCCATGTGTGGAGAGGGTCCTTTTATACCCAATGCCAAGTAGTAGGCGTATGGGCTTTCTACACGGGCCAGGCTTGGCATATCCTGGGCTTTGAGCCCGAAACACGAACAATATTAGATTACAAACCAAGCCCGTTGAACCCGACTAGCCTATTATAATACAAGACCTAGTTTGACTTTGTATGTAACGCCCCGACCCAGAAGGGTAGAAGTATTACAAATATGGTGTGACATCAAAAGCATACACAATCATAACACAATAACAATAATGTAATGGTTTTGCAACGTGTATTTAGCATGTAAACATGTGCCTTTATGTATTAATAGAATGAACCAAGCAAAATTAATCATTATATAAAACCCATTACATTCTTTTAGTATTCCTATTATCTTTGCCATTACCATTACTCTATATGAACCAAGTACCCCCTAAGACTATGTTTGTTCACAAAACTTTTTCCACCCAAAATCTCTATTAAAATGATAATTATTTTTTTTTACTCATGAATAAAGTAAAAAATAACGCTCTACCTATACAACTAATGCATACAACCAATCTTAATTTTTTTTTTATCATTTATCAACAACACAATCTAATATTTAATATTATATCTTTTATATTTAATTTAATTACTTAAAATGAACAAAAAATATCATTTATGCACATGTTGTACAAAGTTTGACTGTCTTTAGGGTCACATGTGATATGATTGGTTTCACAATTCAATGTCACCCAACGACCAGATACGTGTACTCTTTCCCTTGCACTCATAGTATTTCTAATTTAAATATATATTTTATTTTTTCCTATCTCAAACCAACCGATTAGATGTATGCCATTGATAAACATTAGCCTAAGAAGCTCACCACTAACAATTGGTAATTTTTTATTCTTTTTACGTACAAGTCTTCTTTAAGAAAAAAAATGTATGCATTGCTTTTCTTGAGAAGAGTAGAATAGCTCATCATTGTTTATCAATAGCTCATAATTTTATATCCTTTTAAGTGAAAAAGGGAAACCAAAATTTATTAAGTTACAATAATCGGTTACTTCACTTAAACCATTATGGTGATATGTTATGGTCCCCGGGTATCGATCAAGTTATGGAAATTAGGGCTCGATATAGAGAGAACCCAACGATCTCTGAAACTCAACTAAAACTGAATATATTTTTATTGACTGATGATTATGGAAAACGCAGCCAACTTCTAAAGGAAAAAACCTCAACAAAGTCCTAACAAATAGCTAGCTGCCTGATAATCCCTAAAGACTTAGACATTAATAAAACAAATCAAAAACAAGATAAACATCCTAAATAAAATTGTAAAAATGAGATAATGACTGCTGCATAATCCACAAAATCTCATGTATTCTTTTTCCTGCTAGGCATAATATTACTTCCCCCATTAAGGAAGCGCTTGTCCTCAAGCCCTAAGGAAAATATGACCCCTTCATGTTGACTCCGATCATTATAGTCCCCCGAACAGGAGACCAAGTTACTAGGCGATTGACAAAAAAAATCAACACCATCATAAGAAGCATATCCATAAACCTCAAAATCAACAACATTTAGAGCTCTTTGGGTATTGTTTCCCTCTTTTCCATGCTGATAAGGTGTGTCCAGAAAGTAAGAGTACCCGAGGTCCTCAAAATACTCCTGTTGAGACGATATAGGCTCATTAAAGTAAAGAGGGAGGTCAACTCGAGTGACATCCTTTATAACATTGTCTTTAATTAAAGTTTTTCTTCCTTAGCCGGACCAGGAAGCTTATTCATATGTTTATCATCTGATTCCATTTTACTCCACTCCATTTCTAACTTTTCTATGTCACGGTCTTCAATCCCCATTGCTTTTTTTCACCCTTTTCAACCAAGAAAACTCAGAAGAGGACTCAATTTTCTGTAAGGTTTCTAATCTTTGTGATAGCACTTTGATTTGTTGAGAAAACTTCTCCCGTTCAATTTGCTTCTTTAGATGATCCTCTTGGTACAACTTAAAGAACGATTAAACATCTCTCTAGTTTTCTTTCACTGGTCCTACCCATAACACTTGGCTCTGATTCCAATTTGTTATGGTACCGAGTCTGTGATCAAGTTATGGGATAAATAGGCCTCAATATAGAGTGAACCTAAAGATCTCTCAAACTCAACTGAAACCGAATTTATTTTTTATTTACTGATGATTATAAAAAACGCAACCTACACTTAAAGGAAAAAACTCTAACACAATCCTAACAAATATCTACCTGATAATCCCTAAAGACTTAGACATTATCCTAAATAAAACAAATAAAAAAACAAGATAAACATCCTAAATAAAATTGTAAAAATGAGATAATGATGATTGTTTCATAATCTACAAAATCTCATGTATTCTTTTTTCTGGCGGGACATAACAGAGTAAGTGTTGAGGTTTGGGTCAGACCGCTTTAAAAACCAACAGTTAATCAACTATTGATAACAAAGGTGCTGAAAGCTTGTTTTATAGAAGCCAGTTTGCATTTAATTAATAGTTTTCCAGACAATGCAAGGACAAAGACCTAAGATAAAATCTAGCTTCATGGTTGGCAGGACATTATCTAAACAGACTCTGAAAAATAGTACTTGTTCATGATAATCAACTGAATTATTTCTCGCTATATGATTTTAGTTTTGTAATTTATTTGTGTCGTAAGAATCGAATCTGAAAAATATCTCTCAAGTATCAAGATAAGTAACAACACCTTTAGCAGTTGAAGATCCTTTTTCAGCTCAGGCGTGAGTGTTGGAGCAGGCATATCAAACCTGTATACATTTCAAAGTCAACATAAGTCGAGTCCCATAATATATGAGACAAAATACTTCAATTAGAATATGAACATACCAACTCTTTCCTGTTATATCTTTGACTTGCTTCTTTAGTAATCTTGTAGTTTTCACACTTTTTGGGTCAATTAGTGGAACAAACAACCCATCAATGAGTTCCAGTAGGGCTTATATACCAAACTACTTTCTAATACATTTTTAGGCTTATCATTTGACACACTTTTAGTACCAAATAAAAGAGATGAAACTTGTAGTTCCCAAGATAGACCAATACATTTCTTATCTTCAAGCATTCTGTTTCATAATAGAAAGCATTATTGTTAGCCTAAGTATCGTTGAGTATAATCACATATCTGAACAATAACTTGTATCAAAGACGACAAAATTTACAAAACAACGAAATGAACCAAGCGACGAGAAATTTTGATGTGGTTGATTTTTTTCCCCAACCAACGTCATGTGCTAAGCACCTCTTTCCATCTTGGCAATAAAATTATTATCATTTAAGAACAACACAATCACATGAAATATAAATCGATCCAACATGGACTCTTCCAGCAAAATGAGTAAATTATAATTTATATTCCTAGCAGCCTCTTTGGCAACTGTCATTGTAAGGTTTAGAGGAATGGCTACTAAAAAATTATACATGGATGCTGGCTCTGTTCCAGTCCTGGTAGAGGTATATATGCTCTAGGCTTTATTTTGGTTTTGGTGTTTTGCATATCGCTAGACAAATTATTCTCTATCGGTAGGTTTCAAATTGAATGCCAGTTTTACATATGTTTGTTTAAACAAATTGTATTGCGTGATTCCTTCAACGCATACCAGCTCTGCGTTCATATTATCAGTTAGCAACAATGTTTTCCAACGTCATGTTCGATTCCTGTTTTTTGTTGATGATTATTGTATGAGCGCATAGGTCATTGTCCGAGTGTGATAGGGGTTTTCCATTCTCACACATGCTTAACTAAAGAAAACGGTTTCTCATTAGGCATACGTGAGAGTGGCAAAACTATCATATGGTCGGATGCTACACTGTGATTGCTAACCATTGTTTACATATGATGTCCCACCAATTGCATGCTACCTTGATGAGGCAATGGTGAATATGAGCAGTTTCAGTAGAACGCGTGAAAGTACATGTTTTGGCTAGGCAACTTATTAGGTATGCAGCCATAATAGACTTACGCTTCCTCAGAACCTCTAGCTCTTATCTAAGCCAATCGGTTTTATAATATACAAGAATTAAATCAAGTCTTCATTACTGTTTGAAAATTTGACTATGATAGGCCAGCTGCATTAATTGTGTTTACTAATTCATGAGTAGCAGATGAGCGTCTAAAGCATCAACTAAGAATATATACCACATAGGTTGCTCAAGAAAAGAAGAAAACGCATAACGGTGTCAAGTGCTAATCGTGACAGTAGTTAAAACAAGTTGTGTATTTAGATGATATTTGTTATGCTGAACATAAAAGGCGATGATGATGCGTTTCTACATTTGTATTTTCTCCGCATCATAGTTTGTTGGGCCAATTGAGTGCCCAATTGTCTCTGCCTAGATTTAAACAGAAATTAGGCTAATTTGTTGAAGACTCGTTGATGAACATCAGCGAGCAATGAAATGACTCGCTGAAGCATAGCTTCAACGAGCAACCTCAGACGTATTCAAGGTCACATACATTGTTTAAGAAGTCGAAGATTACTTGAGGACATACTCGTCAGCTGGGATGGATATCAGCTGGTATGTATATGGAATACGCGGAAGGTTTGAAGAGAGTCAAGGGTGGCAATACCATGATGATCTTGTTACTCTTTAAATATAAACAAGTTGAACTTAACTCTTATCTCTAAGTGAGTTTAGGCGGGATAATTCGATAAAGCAAAATGGCGAGACAAAGTGTCTTTCGAATTAAAGTCTACCTAAGTACGAGTTGGTGAAAGAAGTGAACAGTTGGCATAATTGTTCACAAAAGTATGGGGATGTTTCCAAGAATGGACGTGCATTAAATGCAGACGTACTTCAACCACAGGATTCTTAACACATCCTATAGTGGGACTTTCAAAGTATAACTGAAAACCCGTTCTTGGCCGGGCAGCCATATCCCCAACTTGAGCTGCAGCTATGGGCGACATTTTTCTTAGCGACATATGGCTTGCAGATTTGACGCCTCATTCTTGTTGATCTAAATTGTAAAGCGTGTGAGGTATTATATGTTTTTTTTATCAACTATATATGTATGATGGTGAAGGAGGCTGTGGAATATTTCTTATTATATGGCTAGTCTTGCTATTGAAATACAAACGACTCCCAAAAGCCTTTTAATAGCATTGCATAAGCCATTATATATTGCAAGAATCTAGTGAGTAGCTACATTAGTACCGGGTGAGCAGATTTGATCTTTGCTGATGACGTTAGTGTATTTTAAAGTTGATTGCTGATAATGATGTAAATAGATGTACTGGTAAAATCAGGGATGATAAGGATTTTGTCTTCATCTTGTCGCCATGATTATTTAATTTGATATGCTTTACATCCTGTTTGTCCCAGTAATTGTATGCTACCCTGTGATGAAGGATTGATTATAAAGGAATATAACGGTTTCAAGTTACTTTGGCTTAAGCTTGGCTTGCCTCACCTCCAAGTAGCCCTTTTATTTTTTGCAAAATTATTGGCAATGAGATATTATGATGACATATGTGTGGTCCTTATTAATAATGATGTGTCAAATCGGCACGTATCTTGTAGGGCAGCACCAACAACGTAGTGTTTGCAGCCATGGTGTGTCGAACACCATTCCATCCGGATCCGCACTTGCAAATCTGAGCCATTAAGTTTAGGTATCCGTCTCTATTGACCACCCATGCGTCCATGTCAGGAGTCAACAACAACGATTTCGATAGTGAAGTTATATCTTTTTGAGTGTTGATTGCTTACTTCGACGCATGGGTGATCTTTCGAGTGTGACATGGGGTTTGGCACTGTCACGCGTGCTTAAATGTAGAAAATGGCTTCTAATTTGGCATACGTGACAGTGAAAAAACCCTCATCGTATATTCAAATGTTATATTGTGCTTGGTAACCATCCGTTTACATTTGATGTCCACCAATTGGATGCTACAGTCATGAGGCGATGAAGAATACGAGCAGTCTAGTAGAGCGCCTGTGAAAGTCCCATAACTTGGGCTAACGCAACGCTATTAGGTATGCAACCATACAAACTACGTTTCCACACACAACCCGAGCTCTTATCTGAGCCAAAAAACAACCGATCCTTTCTTGGAGGCATCTGTATTTTACCCTTTCTTTACAATGTTTTGTGTCAGGCAATGGTGATAACGGCAATCTGTGTGATAACCGGTTTTTTTCCTAGGTCTTCGTATTCTAAAATATCATGACTATATGGCTATATATTACTATTTCGTTCAAATTTTTATGAGAAAACTCAGAGTTGACTTTTGTTGACTTATTTTACACTAAACGGTTATGATTTAACTGACTGTCAAATGCCAAATTTCTATAATAATAAATCATTTTGATTTAAGTTTCTATATTCTAAACGTCTACGATATCACTTAATCACTTACCGGGAAGTCTTCCCGCGCACAGCGAAAAACGTCATCAACGCGTACCGGCACGACAATAAATTAAATTACGTCTAAATACCTTGGGTCATTTTAATAAAGTTATTCTAATGAGTTATTTCATATCTCCCAGTAACATTTGCATAAGACACGAAATTACGGGTACGCTTAGAGCTAACGGAAAACGGAAAACTACGCGAAACTTAAACCAAGTCCGATACACTAAAGAAAAACAATGCTTTAAAATCAATTTCTTTGACGGTTCTAAGATGTCTAAATGCGATTTGTAACATATACTTAATTTCAAGAACACTCGGGTATTGATTATTTTCAAAACTAGACTTGATATACATTCCCGACACAAACAAAGGATAAATAGGAACCCTGTCTCTGTACCCTAACCAGCCACCACAAAGGAAACATGCTCCCAAGAATATTGGAGCTCAATGTCCTCTCTTTTGTCTACATCTCTAATTCAAAAACACACACTTTCATTTCATCAAAACATCAAACAACAAACTCTCCCTTCCTTCTCTCTTTTTGTAACCGGACGAACCACAAAACCTATAAGAAACAATACATTTTCGACATTTAAACATAAACACGAACAAGGAAACGCACGGTCAAATTTTAGTGATAGTGGGTAATTAAAAACAATATTCGGGTTGTTTGTTCGAGCTTAAAATCCTTCTTTGAAATCCTCTTCGGTAAGTTTCTAGATTTCTCAAATCTTGGTACTTTTAGCAGTCTAATGATGTTCTCATGCTAGTTGTACAATGCGTTTGTAAAATCTAAACTCTAAAAATTTTGAAAAAAAAGATTAAAAGGGTGCGTTTGTGTTCGACGTAAGCAAAGGAAAAACAAAAGGTATATGGCATTTAAATAGTTTGGTTTTGGTGGTAAAATAACATTTGAGGTCAAAGTCTTATTTCTATTTTTGGCTTATTTAATAAGCACATAAGTGCTTATTGGACTTATTGGACTTCTTTGGGCTAAAATAAGTCTCGGCCCAATAAGAGAAAACAAAGGGTTTTGTGATTTTGGCTTATTCTAGTTTCGGCTTGTTCTAAAGTGCTTATTTTGTGTCCCGGCGGCTTAATTTTCTTACATATTTTGTTTCGACGCTATTTATTTATTCGGGCTTATAATAGCTTGTTATTCGGCTTATGAAGCCACAGTCCAATAAGGAAGATAAGCCGTGGCTTATCTTGCCTTATTGGCCATAGCTTATTATTTCTTGGACTTATTTCTCTAGCTTATTGATGGCTTATTTGAAAACTATAAAGATTTCTAGCATGCGGGCTTATTTCTAGCTTATTCGTGGTCTATATAGGCCACATGGGCTCACGGCCCAATAAGCCAAAATAAGCCGTAGCTTATTTTGTGACTTATTGGTCCCGACATGTATTTTTGACTTATATTCTAGCTTATTTTTATAACAAAGTGCTTATTTGCTTAATCATTGACTTATTAGACTCATTATCGGGCTAATTCTATTTTGCAATGTCTATTGGGCTTAAGAGCGTAAATTACCACGTCCCAACAAGGTACAATGATACCTTTGGCTTTATTTGACTTATAGGACTAATTTAATTTTGGCAAAACAAAAGAGCTTATTATCTTTATCCTAATGCTTATTGAAATATTTTTGGGCTTATTGGGTTGTAAGATACTTGTGTGGGTTTATTGGGCCGAAAAGCCCAATAAGGTATAAATACTTTTGTTTTCATACAATCGGGCTAACTATGAAACTCACATTGGACCTCAAGGCCCAAAAAAACCTAATAGACTAAGTTTGGACTTAATTCAAAACGGCTAATGGACTAAACACTTGGACTAAAAATAGTAACTAGTGAAATTGGGCTTACATTGTATCTATGGCTCATTTAATGCAAAAGCAAATATAAAACTTAAGCCTTTTAAAACCGATTTTTTTTTAGAGTGAATTAATGCTAATAAAAGAATGTTTTGAACTAAAATAGTCGTTTGAAATGAGTATATTTAGATGGGAATACAGCCACTAAACGTAGATTTTGGCATTTTTCTCGCGAATTGATCTTTGAAGGAAAGTGTTTTGAAATAAAGTTGAAACCTTGGTAAAACAAATATTAAAAACTAACTGGTCATGCCGAAATTTTTATAAATAGCTCACACTTAGGAAAAATCTTGGGAAACTCATTTTCTTATAATTCGACAAAAGGACGAAATCACTGTTTTATTTAAATACTAATTCATAATTGATAAACGTTTGTGCCTAAACACAATAAATAAACTGAAATGTATACTTATAATCATGACACGAACTAGTTTCAAAAACTAGACAAAAAACAGAATAATAAAATATTATTATTTAAATGCCCGACTAAAAGACGAAAAACATGATTTTTATAAAAAAAAACTCCTAACACCTATGATTATGCGTCAAAAACAGTGTTAATACTTATACAATGGATGTCTAACCAAGATTAACATGGGAAAGTAATATAATATTGTTTATTACTGCAAACCATATGTTTTTGGGTTATAAATATTTTGTTAAGAAGTCTTTTGCTTTATTGGTTTTGCATGAGTTGTCTGTTAGTTTGATAAAGATGGTAGATCTCGAACTGCATTTGCGCGTTTGGATTATTTTGTGACTGTGATTGTTCTCCGAAGTTTGTGCATTTACTTGAACTGAAATAATTACTATAATGTTGGATGGCAGGTTTGTTGGTGACGGCAATAAATAGTTGTTTGCGTGTGGTGGTGTTCAATAGTTGTCGTTGCCTGGCTATTTCTGTTACTGCATCTCAGGTTTAACGATAACAAACCAGTTGTTAGAAATACGGAAAAGTATCGGTCACTTCCAATATAAGAAGTCATAGCTCATAGTAATTAGTAATGTTATGTTAGTAAGTTAACCGGGCCAAAGATACATAGTAAGCCCATAACACAAGCCCATGGCCGGTTATGCTAGGCATATATAAACCCTCTCCACACATGGAGTTCATTTTCTCATATTACACTAAGCTAATATTATCATTTTTCTTTCTCTCTCTAAGTGTTCATCTAACCATCTATTTCCCTCTCTAAAACCTAAAGTGAATCCTTCCATTTATGTGTTAAGATATTCTACAATTGGTATCAAGAGCCATGGGGTGTTTGTGAAGGTTTTGTGTGCGTTTCTTATACCCTTTTGTGCGTGAGTTTTGGTTCGAATCCATCAAAGAGTTTTCACTTTTTGAGGGTTTAAAAACCATAAAGCTTTTAACTTTCTTTCTTAGTTATTTTAGTATAGACTAGAAGTACAAAAAAATCTTTCAAAAACCATAAAAAATATCATCTTTTTGAGTCTTTTTGGTTAAAAAGAGGGTTTTGTACCAAGAATCTTGATTTCAAAATTTTCGTGTAAAAAACGTTTAAGTTTGTGTTTTTAAGGTTCTAATAGTCTTAGATAGGTAAGAAGTACAAGAAAAATCGTGTAAAAACATCAAAAAGTGAGTCTTTTTATGATTTTTGATTTTTGAGTTTCGAACACTGTTGGGTGAATACACATAGGCGAATTATACGTATTTTTATTCAGGCGATTTATACGTTTCCTATAGGCGAATTATACATATCTTTGGTCAGGCGATTTATACGAAGTTCTTTAGGCGATTTATACGAAGTTCTTTAGGCGATTTATACGTATTTCTATAGGCGAATTATACATATTATTTGGTCAGGCGATTTATACGTGTATCTTTCAACAGGTGATTTATACGTGTAGTTTTCAACGGGTGAATTATACGTGTCGTTTTCAATAGGCGAATTATATGTTTTCTTTACAAGGGCGATTTATACGTTTTGTGAAGGCGATTTATACGTTTCTTTACAAGGGCGATTTATACGTTTTTTTGTGAAGGAGATTTATACATTCGTTTACAAGGGC
>BQNB010182374.1:0-10049 GCA_026074375.1 Tanacetum coccineum | reverse complement strand
TACGAGAAGATTACAAGAGGAGAAGTTGGCAAGGATTAATATTTATGAAATATTAGCAAGGAATGGAGTTCCGGTGTCGATCATCTTAGATTGAGATGGGAGATTTACTTTGTGGTTTTGACAGACGCTGCAGAAAGCATTAGGAACATGACTAGATAGTGTATGGCTTATCATCCTTAAATGGATGGACAAAGTGAGCTTGCGATTCGGACTTTGGAAGGTATGTTAAGGGCGTGTGTGATTGACTATGGTGGTAGATGGGGTGTCCACCTACCGTTAGCTAAGTTATCTTACAACAACAGCTATCATTCGAGCATTCAGTATGCTTTGTTTGAAGCCTTGTATGGGAGGAAATGTAGATCGCATGTTTTGTGGGCAGAGATTTGAGAAAGTAGTTTGATTGGACCTGAATTGGTGCAGGAAAAGTGGTTAAAATAATTTTGTAAGGTCGGGAAGTCATTCAAATAATTTTTGTAAGAAAAGTGGTTAAAACAGTAAATACGAATCAGATTTGGGTCTGATTTTGGGGAGTAAAACCCCTCCTTCAAATTCGAATTAAGCTTAGCCAAAACACAGAGGTCAGGTTCTATATGTCTATTAACCTTACACCAAAATTTAGCCTCTGATTAGTTGTCTAAGTAGGGTAATTAGGGCCATACATTTTAGTTGTGCAATCAAATCGAATTGAACATTTTTGAAGTTGGACTTTATTGGAGTATGGAACATGTTGGTTGAGCACTGGGAATCACAAGGTAGTTAATATAACTCATAAAGGAGCATAGATGATATTAGGGTATATATTTATAAAGGTCAGCAAGTAATGGTTTTAAGTGGTTAAGACACCTAAAATCTGCTCTATGGACAATTGTAGTTAACTAGTATAATGTGTTAACAAGATGGTTAAGGTTGGGCATGGTGTCGAGGCGACCCATAATGGTTAATCAAACCCTTAGACATCCATCATATGAGTATTACATGGACTTGAGCTTTTAGCTTGGTCGCGTGTAACACGTTTGTGTTTGTATTGTGTAGCTTGTGTTGATATTGTTTGGAAGCTGCTTGTGCATCAGGTGAGTTTCATAGTCCCTCTTTTACATTGCTTTTAAATTGGGATGGAAATGATGCAAATGGATTTGAAATGTTCTAATTACTGTGATTATGTGTCTTTATTTTGAAAGTGTATGGACTTTACTTGGCTATTGTATGTTACGTGCTATGCTTTATGTGTATTTGGATCGAGGGTAACGTTCCTACCCATTTGTTGTGATATCGAGATCGAGGGTAACGTTCCTACCTATTTGTTATGATATCGGGATCGAGGGTAACGCTTCTACCTATGTGAAGTGACGATTTTAATGGATCGGGGGTAACGTTCCTACCTAATTGATGATATTTGTTAGATCAAGGGACACATTCCGTTCCCATGATCGTTTTGGTTACATTTGCATGCTAGCTTGTATGATAGTGAAGTAATTGTCCTGTCATGTTTGCATTAATCATAGTAATTGTTTATAAGCTTTGAATTTCGTGTCTTAAACCTATGACCCTCACCAACTTTATGTTGACGTTTTAAGCATCATTTTCAGGTACCCATCTTGAGGATGTTGAAGTTAGGAAATGGCTAGTGAGACCGTAGGCTTACCAACCGCCCCCCCCCCCCCCCTCGCATGCGGAGTTCAATTCACCCTAGAGATTTTATTTATGTCAATTGAATTGTTTGATAACTTGGTTGTTATTTGAATTGTTTCGACATTTGGATGGTATGTTTCCTTGTGGTATGACTTTGCTATCGTAATGCAAGACTCCTTTATCTTGTGTTAGATATTGTCATGACACATTGTGTCTCATTTGTTTATCTATTTTATTTAGTTCTCTCTATTGTTGACACAATTGTGTTGTGATGATATCCATGATGTTACGCCTCGTGTTTCCGCCTAGGCGGGGTGTGACAGAATAGATAACTTTTTGATCGTTCAGTGATAAGAGGTTGTTGTGTTAAATTGTTGTTTGTTTTAAGTGAATGAGACTTAAGATTACACGGGATTTTACAATTCTTGATAAAACCGAGAAAATAATTGAATACTTTACGGGATTTTACAAATCACAGAAAACCCGTATAAATCTCCAAGGCAATAAGGTATAAATCTCCAAAGGTAAATGTATAAGTCACCCAATTGTAACGTGTAAATCACCTTAAGAAAGCTTGTATAAATCGCCTTTTAGAAGATTGTATAAATCGCCGGATTGAAAACAGTATAAATCGCTGGATTTTGACTTAGGTATAAATCGCTAGATTTTGACTTAGGTATAAATCGATGGATCTTGACTTCGGTATAAATCGTTGGATGTTAACACACGTATAAATTGTTGGATTTTACTCACGTATAAATCGCTGGATTCAACACGTATAAATCGCCGACTTTGACACACGTATAAATCGCCAAAACTGCACACGTATAAATCGCCGTATACCCAAACGTATAAATCGCTGGATTCAACACGTATAAATCGCCGGAATCAAACACGTATAAATATCTGAATTCAATACGTATAAATCGTTGAAAATCGTTGAATTCAAACAAGTGTCATGTATAAAAAGTCAGTCTTCAAACATTAAAATACCTAAAAACACAATTTTTGATGTTTTTTTACTTGGAATTCAAATGTACTTCTGCTATTTATCGACTAGGAGAACCTTTAAAACACAAACTTTATGGATTTTAACACAAAAAGTTTGAAATCAAGATTTTTGTACACAAAACTCTTTTTCGAACCAAAACCAACAAAAGGATGAAGATTTTTAAGTTTTTTTAAAGTTTTTCTTGTACAACTACCCTAGACTAAGATAATAAAAGAAGAAAGTTAAGATCTTTATGGTTTAAAACCCACAAAAGATGAAAATCCTTTGTGTGGTTTTAGAACCAAGACCCGAGTAAAACAAGTAAGATAAACGCACAAACAACCAAGCTTAATCACCACTTGGATTTGATTACCACTTGAAGAAAACTAGATTATCTAAACTCACAATCAAATGTATGAAGAACTAGAGAGAGAATGAATGGATGAACACTTCTAGAGAGAGAAAGGAAAAAGAAAATATCAGATTAGTGAAATTGAGAAAAGTGAACAACCAACCCTCTCCAAAGTGTAGAGAGGGGTATAAATACATCATTAATGGCCGGCCATGGGGCTCTTGTGGGCTTACCATGGGCCTTGGGCCTTACTAGCCTATTTAGTTCAAAATAATTACTTTACGAGACTTATCAAAAAGAATATAATGAAAACTGGACCGGACCACTCTTTTGTTGATTCCTAACAATAATCTAACAATAAGGGTCTGGGAGTGTTACTTCATAATACAACAGCACAAGATATGAGAACGACCTCTATATGAGTCATTTAAAATGATTCATTGGATTTAATTAAAATGTTGTTACAAAAGCTCCACGCTTAAATAGTTCATTGTTGTGAAAACATAAAGATTTTGATACATAACAAATATCCCAAATATGTAAATGCAATTAAATACTATCATTGCTATTATGACTCTAAAAACTTTGATGCATCCAACTTAATGGGACTGAGAAAAACATGCTTAAAAAACGTCTACATAAAGTTAGGTGAATTCACAGGTTTATGTATGTGTATAAAGTAGGACCACAAGATTCAAAGTGTATGACAATGTAACACATACAATATCACAAAAATGTAATTACGATTCCCTAAGCTCGTGACACTGAAGCTACAACATGTATGTCTGCAAATTAATGCCAATAATGTGCTCGTGTAGATGTTCAACCCGCAACATCCAAAATGTTTCGACATGGTATACGTCTGTTAAGTAGGTTACATTGAATCTAGTGAGCGTAACTTCACCACGAACGGGGAAGTAAATCCAATAGATCTAGTTATAAACACTGCACTTACCTCCCAGTAAGTGACAGTTCATGATTCTTGGGCTTAGTGGGTTTATCGATACTTAGGAAACTCGTAATATTGTTTAATAAGTGTACTTGCTTTTAAAAGCGTCCAAATATAAAACAATGCATGTTTCTCACCCCAAAGTTGTAAATCATTGTAATTATATAAAATGGGGCTATGAACGCACCTCAGTAAATGAATTGATTATATAAATCAAATGAGTGAATCGTCACGTAATATCGAATGAAAACCCTAATGAATTATAGGGCGTATAGTATATGTATTTGAAATAAATACAAACATATAAATATAGAGTATACACCACTTTATAGTTTTTGTTTAAATTATAATGTCGAAAAACAATATTTTTAAGTAACGCTTGCGATAATTTAATGTTCAATAGTATATTGTGCCTGTAAAAAGATTATTATTGGTCCTATAATTGATTATTTGTTAATTAACTTTATTAATCTTTTTTATTGTTTATATAATGTTATTATATAAATGGTTTAATTATTTTGTACAAATAATATTTATAAAGTTAAAAACATGTATAAATATTATATAAGTAACGCTACATTGTTTTGTAAGGTTTTTATTAAAACGAACCAACACTATTTATGTCAGGAAAATAGTGCACAAAAATAGTGCATATAATCTTTATAAAATCATATATTTCTTGTTTTAACTCCGTTTTAAACGTTCTTTATACCCCAGTTTTTATATGAGAAAATCTATCAAAATTTTATATATATTAATATTTATAAAAATCTGTCGGTGAAAGTTTACAGTAACCTGTTATTTATAAAATTTAATCTTTATAAACTTAATTATCGATTTCTTGTAAAATAATAACTCCTTTCGGTTTATTCGTTTTTAGTGTACTTTATATTCACGGTTTTCTTTTGAGATGATCTATCATAATAAAATATTTACATAATTTATAAAATTTTGTACAGTCATAGTTTTTATAAAATAACATTTATAAAAACATTTTTTATATATTTAATTATCGTAATCTTGAAAAATTCATAACTCCTTCGTTATAGCTCTGTTTTTTGAGTTCTTTATATGCACGGAATCCTCATAAAATGTAATATTTGGATCCCAGGTCTATATATTTAATAAAAATTTGAATCCTTACAGAATGTATAAACTGTTTGTGTGTGTGTGTATAATTTGATTTTATAGATTCTAACATGATTTGAATATTACAAGTCCTCTAATTTGTCCAATACACCATCTTGTGTATAATTAAAGTCATCTACATTATAGTCCTCTATTTAGTCTTTCATTTCATAGGTAAATATCAAGAACATAAAAGAAATAAATCATGATTTCATGTAAACTACTTATAACAAGAAATAAATTATAACTAGTTTTATAATTTATCCAATACTTGTAATATGTCAAGTTAAGTGTTTTTCATAGATCTACAATATTTGTAACATCATTTTACCATATGAAC
This sequence comes from Tanacetum coccineum, assembly GCA_026074375.1. NCBI lineage: Eukaryota > Viridiplantae > Streptophyta > Magnoliopsida > Asterales > Asteraceae > Tanacetum > Tanacetum coccineum. The sequence continues at coordinate 4,660 of BQNB010182374.1, read as the reverse complement.
ATATATTTACTTGTTTGTGTATAACTTGATTTTATTTTATAATTTTATAAAATAAATAACTAGTGGTGATTTAATAATATAACACATATGTATGTATGAAAATAATGGAAATAAAAGTGTAGGGTTTTTATGATCACCTTGAGTGAAAGATGAATATGATGAACACACTAATCCTATAAACCCTTAACTTAATGTGTATGAACCCTTGCTTCCAAAATAAACCTAGCTTTCTTCCTTGAAAACCCTAATTTATATTCTTGGAAAACCCTTGATTTTACTTGTAAAATCACTTGATACACCTTAGATAATAGCCCTAACCACACTTGTATGCTTGTAATCTTTGTAAAATTAAAAGTATGAATTTATTTAGGAGGGGTATTTGAGCCGTGAGCTAGGAACAAATGGGAGAGAGTTTTGTGAATTTTCTAGTTGATAAAGGAAGTAGTGAATGAATACTTGTAATAGGAACCCTTTTATACTTGAAATATCTAGTAAACCATTTGCTCAAAACCATGGTTTTTGGAGTTTGGAATGACTAGAAAATGGGAGGATGTGGTTTTGTAAGAAATTGGCATGGCATTGTGTAAGAAAGTTGCTATGTTGTAAGGATAGTTAGTAAAATGTAAGATAGGTTGCTTGTGTAAGATTATAACACATGGTTAATTCATTTTGATATCTCTTTTGTGTTTTGTTGAGCTAGAACCGGCCCCATGTATGATGTGGGTGAAAGTTTATAAAAAAATTTGTATTGGTATAATTGTGGGTATTTGATTGAGTATAGATAGGTAGAATGGTTTACTTGTATGCAAAAAGGTTCCAAAATGCGAAACGTAATCATTTTACGTAACGTATAAAAATAAAATATAAAAAGTTAATTATTATTTTTGTAAAAATAATATAACGCTTGCTTGACGTAAACTTTTATTTGTTTGATGCCCGTTTACGTTGAATGTTGATTTTTAGTTTACGCGATTTTACTAAACGATTTAAATTAAAAGTAAATGCGTAAAACCCTAAAAATAAATAATGGCAAGATTGAAGTCGTAAAATGACCTAAAATAACGGGTTGTTACATCTTCCAGTTCTGTCCTAAACTTCCAAATCAAGAATTTGATGCACTTCCCTTAGATGAAGAAATTCTCTCCTTCATCAAGGAACTTGGATACAAAGGTGACATTAAATCTGTCTCTGATGCGATTGTTGATCATATGCACCAACCATGGAGAACTTTTGCCTCTATCATCAATAAGTGCTTGTATAGGAAAATAACTGGTCTTGACAAGATGCGTCTGTCAAGAGCTCAAATTCTTTGGGGAATGTACTACAAAAAGAATGTTGACTTTGTTGAACTACTTTAGGAAGACTTTGTATTTCAAATTGACAACAGAGACACAAAGAAACAAGAAAAGATGTATTATCCCAGATTCACAAAGGTCGTCATCTACCATTTCATCACCAAAGATAAAACAATCTCCATGAGGAATAGATTGTTCATGCATACTGCTCAGGATGACTGTGTTTTAAGTACTATGAAATTTGTCTCCAAATCTGAAGATTGTCAAGTATATAGAGCACTACTTCCCGAAGTAATGACTAATCAGAAGATGCGGAATTCTAGTGCTTACAAGACTTATCTTGCATATGATACTGGAGCTGCAACTCCCAAAAAAGCAAGGAGGTTCAAGAAACCTGCTTTTCCTTCTAAGAAGAGAACACTTGTCACCGTGGAAGAGGAAGAACCTAAACCTGCCAAGATAGTTGTACCTCCCAAGAAGCCTTCAAGAAAATAGTCTACTTGTGTTCAAATCCAAGAAACTCTTGGTGTGTTTGTGTCAAAGAAAAAAGCTCCAGCAAAGGCTGCAAGAAGCAAAGGGATTGATTTGCTGTTGGAAGCCGCTTTACTTGAGGAAGCTCAATTGTAAAAAAGCTCTCAAAAGAAGCAAATAGGAAACAAGTATTCATCAAGCAGGTGGCTCAAGTGAGGGAGCTAATTTTGAATTAGATGTTCATGATGAGCCAAAAGGAAAGTCGATTAACACAAGTAAAGGAACTGGTTTAAAACCAGGGGTTCCCGATGTGTCCAAAGCTGATTTTTCTGAAAGAGAGTATGAATCTTAGGGAGATAGTGGTGATGAAGCCAGCATACAAGGTGATGATGAAGATGTTCAAGATAGTGATGATGAACCTTAACATGCTGATGATGAAAGAACTAATTCTGAGAATCAAGAGACAAACAATGATGAAGAAGAGACTGATAATGAGTTTGTACATATTCCTCCAAACTATGTACCAAAGGATGATGAAACGAATGAAGAATCCAATGATGTTGATGAAGAAGAGTATGGTAGGATTGATAAAGAATTGTATGGCAATGTTAATGTTAGATTGACAGATGCTGAGCAAGATGATGAAGGCGAAGAAGATGCAAATATGACATATGTTGCACATGTACAGGTTGAGCAGTCACAAGAACAAACAACGGGCGTACAGGAAGAAAGTGGTCCAGAAATAGCAAGTGTTCAAGGTCAATATGTGGTACAAGCAACAACAACTGCTACTCCTGCCATACAAAATGCTACTACTGAGGTACCTCCATTTAGTTCAAGTCACTCCGTTTCATCTAACTATACTAGTGCATTCCTCAACCTTGAGAATCTTCATTCTACGAAACCTAAAGTAGTTTCTATGTTGAACATTAATGTTTAACATGAAGTTCCACATACTTCACCACTTCTCACCATCCCTGTTTCTATGATCCCCGAACACACTGTTTTCAATCCATCTGAAAGAGTCATAACTACCTCAGCAACAACAACTTCTTCCCTTCTTTCCTTACTCTTTCGTTTTCTACAACAATCAACACCGATCCCAACACCAACAACAACTGAAGCTACAACCTTAACTCCTTTTGTTTTAGAATTTGAAACTCTCAATGTTATCCATCTTAGACTATTAGACTTGGAAAAAGAAGTCAAAGAGCTCAAGAATGTTGATCACTCTTCAGCACTCCTTTCAACAATCAAATCTAAAGTCCCAAATGCTGTCAAAGAGTACCTTGGAACAAGTCTGGATGATGCTCTCTATAACATGCTTCAGAAACACTCAACTGATATCGCTAAGGAACACTCAGTTCCAGCTGAAATTGTAAAGAGACTCATGCAACAATATGTACCTCAGAAAAGTATTGATGAAATCTGGAAAATCAAGATGGAGCATGCAAGAAAGCAGCAAGTGCCTCAAGAAACTATCACCTCATCTGATACCACTGCACTTTAAGAATTTGATCAGAAAACTACCTTGTTTGAAACAATGACTAAATCCAAGTCATTCAACAAAAGTCCAAAGAACAAAGCTCTATATCATGCTTTTATGGAGTCAATCCTTGAGGATGAAGAGGCTATGGACGAAGGTGTTGCTAAAAAATTAAAGAAAAGGAAACCAGATGATGCTGATAAAGATGAAGGCCCTTTCGCTGGATCAGACCGAGGGTTTAAAAGACAAAGGACAAGCAAAGGAACTGAAACCTCAAAGAAGATGTTTGCTACAAAGGACTCTTCTAAAGGAAAATCTCCAGCCACCTCTTTGAAGTCTTTTAAATCTGGTAAGTCTGCAAAAGATCAAGTTGAAGAACTGATCTTTGTGCAAGATTCTGATTATGCTGAGCATGATGATGCTGATATGCCAAGGGATCAAGGAGAAAACTTGGGTAAAACTGATAAACAACCCGACGATGAGGCTGTTCCCAAGAATGACTGGTACAAAAAGTCCAATAGTGACACTTCTCCTGATCCTGAATGGAACGAAGGCAAATTAGTTAATGACGGGCCAGAACAAAGTTAGCTCAATGATATGGCCAAATCTACAAAACCTCCTCTCACCTTTGATGAGCTGATGCACACTCCAATTGATTTCTCTGCCATTGTAATGAACCGTCTCAAGATCGATAATCTTACAAAAGAAATTCTTGTAGGACCGGCTTACAATCTACTGAAAGGAACGTGCAAAAGTTATGTGGAGTTAGACTACACTATGGAAGAATGCTATCGTGTTTTGTCTGAATAACTTGACTGGAAAAATCCTGAGGGTCATCGTTGTCCCTATGATCTTACCAAACCTCTACCTGTGCAAGTGTCATCTCAAGGTCGTCAAATTGTCCCAGCCGACTTCTTCTTTAACAACGACTTGGAATACTTAAGAGGAGGGAGCAATGACAAGAAATACACAGCCTCTACGACAAATTCTAATGCTGCAAGGTATGATTTAAAGGGCATTGAAGACATGGTTCCTAACCTATGGAGTCCAATAAAGGTTGTTTATGACAGATATGCTATTTTGGGAATTTCTCACTGGAGAACCAAACGTTAAAATTTCTAAGGTTATACAACCAAAATGGTGTCCAAGCACAATGTTTATTCAACCAACAGGATTCTAAGCATCATCAGTGTCAATGTGAACGATTAGTATGGGTATGGTCACTTGGAGGAAATTGTTGTTAAAAGAGTAGATTGACAACTATACACTTTTAAGGAAGGTGATTTTAAGAGACTGCATCTAAACGACATTGAAGACATGCTACTTCTCATTGTTCAAAACAAGCTTAACAACCTCGATGGGAATGTCGTAGTTCATTTGGCAGTGAGCTTACGTATGTTTGCAAGAA
>BQNB010182371.1:0-12505 GCA_026074375.1 Tanacetum coccineum | reverse complement strand
ATCAACTTGCTTTTACCAGTTTTACCGATTGTTTCATCTTCATCTTCTACGGACACATAGTATTTTCAGAATTAGGTATACCGGAATGATTTGATAACCCTGCTTTGTATAAGGAATCTAGGAGTCCAGGAAAAGTTTGTTCAAAATATGCCGCCATATCAAGTTTACTATATCCAATCTCGATAAAAACTTGCTGAGAAAATTTTCTGTGGTGGTTGAACGCGTTCCTCATGAACCTAACGAGGCTGATCTCCTCACAATACTCGTACTCTCACAGGCTCATCTTCACTCTGTAATCTTTTATTTCTGTAAGAAGTTGACTCTTACTCATGTTTGTATCCCATCTTGTCTGGTATAGTTTATTCTTTTGGCATTCTTTTTCTACTGCAAGAACAATGGGAGCATTGTCCGCTTGGTTAAGTATGTGCTCGCTAAAGTCCACAATAAAAAAGAGGCGCTTAATTGTCCCCCAAAAGAAGTGATGACGCAACAGATCACTGACAGTTAGTATACTGCATGAGATTCATATTCATCGTTAGTGATTTGACTTCGGTTAATATAATATGTTTTGTTCAACTTATTTTGAAAAGCAATAGTGAGGGGTGTTTGGGATTGCATATATTTATTTCCGCTTACGAATAAGTACTCAGTAATAGTAGAAAAATAATAAGCAATCCCACGCTGAAATTACTTCACACATGAATAAAATCAAAAATATAAACAGAAAAAATAAGTAGTCCCGTCAATATGATTTTCAAAAGGTTTTAGGGTAGGCTATAGAGTAAAAAAAAATATAAAAGAAAAAAATAAGCAATCCAAACACCCAAATTTTAACAAAAATGTAAATTGGTACCTGTCCTTTAGGATTTTCTCAATAAGATCACGGGCCTCGACTATCTTACAAAGTTTGAGTTCATTAACTCCCACCTCTTGGTCACTGAACTGGTAAGAACCGCCACTTGTACAATACAATAGGATTTTGGCAAAATCGTGCATGTTCGTACTCAAGCTACCAAGGGGAAATCCTTGAAGATGTTACAAATTAGCGTAAATAACAAAAAAAAGGTGAAAATGATTGAAATGTGTAACAAGACTCACCTTTGTGTTCATCTTTTTCTCCCTCAAATATAAAGTTACATGATCCAAGTTTTGCAATTTCATGATTATCTATGAATATGTTGTTTGGCATCAAGTTTCCATGATTTATTCCTTTTCTTTGCAAACTGGAAACCCCCTTAGCAACGCCTCTGCGGTTAGTAATTGACAAAAAGTACAATTTAATAACTTCATAAAATCTTCAAATAATCAAAATTAGTTTTTTACAAGGTAATAAATATTACGTGAGAATATCCAGTCGAAGTGGCGCCGCCCTGCTAATTTCAGTAAAACTATGAGCCTCAGAAAAATCTTCTGATGTAACACAACACATCTCGAATGCAAAATGATAATAATCACTTTCCTCGTGCCAGCCATAAAAATGTAAGACATTTTCATTGTCATCATAAGATCGAATTTTCTTTATTATATTGATAATATTGGCCGTCCTGTTGATCCTTATTACACGAGCATTCGCACCCTCATATAGACCGTTGGTTGTGTTGTTTTTCCATTTAGCTTTAGCATCTACCGAGATCATTTTCGTATGATATTTTTGAATCCACAACAAATCTTCGATGGTTCTTCCCCCAGGAAGCCTTTCAATATCATAAGCGTGACATATCTTCGTAAACTCAGCAAGATTCCGGGCGTACAAAACCTTAGAAGAAAAATCTGTAAAAGGAAATATAGCCTTGACGTTTGCAAACACCAAATGCCACCGAAGTGTGGGAGGCCCTATCGAAGACGACAATAAAATTTCATATCTGGTGATGGTTATTGAAAACCTTTCTGAAGTAGTTTCTCGAGACACTTTCACCCCAGTCTGGTAATTAAGATAAAGTTTAAAAAGTTTGCTAGTTTCTTGTATCTTGTCACCATAGGTACATTTGAGTTTCTTTCGGAGGTCTTCATGCGAACCATGTGATATAGCCTAGGAAAAAGAATGGTCGGAAATGTTAGATGCATACATATTTCATCAGGTTACAACAACTTTTGACATGCTATGATTGCATCCACCACTAACAAAAGAAAAAAAGAAAAAAAATTCACCAAGAGAGTTCAGACGCAAACACGTTAGAAAACGCACAAAATGAAAAAAGAAGAAAAAGATATTTGCGTGTCCATTTGCAATTCACCTACACCATATCGTCTTAATTACGATGTCATTTTCCGAGAGTAGCAGAAGCATATGAAGGATTTTAAATCATTAACTAGTTACTATTACGATATGCATGTATATATGTAAACAAGTTGATTTGAGTTACTTTTGGTTTGCATGAGATAATGCTAAAGATGATTATATTACATTATTGTTAGGTTTAATCTTGAATAAATAGTTTAGTATTTGAATTAAATAAATCATGTCATGAACTAGTCTATGATAAACCGAGATTAGACCGAGTATTGTGCATTGGCACGTTGGGTAGAAAGATCATGTTGGTCATGTTTACCTGTTCTTTAGGTTGAGTTAGTGTTTCCTAGTTTCTAGGTAGAATTGTTCTACACGTCTATTTTGTTAGGCTATTTAAAGGCATGTTATCTATGAATGAAAGTACCCCTTTTTCCTGCATTTGTTTGTCCTTCACCCACTGTTCATTCACATGCATATATTTGTGAGTTCCTAATCAACCACTTGTGCAGCTTTAAATCTACACGTGGTATCAGAGCAACGCATCGCTTCAATGTCCTAAACTAACCGAAACCAATTACACCTCGTGGTCTATTTTGGTTGAGACGGTGTTGAGGGCATATGGTCTTTGGGAGTCGATAGATCCGGTAACCGGGGAACGGTAGATGAGAAAAAGAATTACACCACGAAAGCTATAATCTTCCAAACCCTACCAGAAGATATACACCTACAAGATGCAAAGCACAAAGATGCGAAAGATGTTTGGGAATCGATTCGGGTTCGGTATTTAGGAGCGGACCGAGTCCAGAAAGCAAGGTTACAAACTTTAAGGAGTGAGTTGGAGATGTTAAAGATGAAGGAGAACGAGACGATCAATGACTTTTCTGGCAAGATAGGAAGTATTATGGCAAAGTTTAAAAGTCTTGGTTCGAGGCTTGATGAAGAAGTTGCAGTGAGAAAGCTTCTCAATTCAGCCCTAAAGAAATATCTACCAATCATTGCCTCTATCGAGCAATATTCGGAGATTGAAACCATGTCGTTTGAAGAAGCGGGGGGAAGACTCAAAGCATACGAAGAACGACTCAAAAGTCATGATGAAAAGGAAGAAGACCAAGGGGGACTGTCGTTGACTAGCAGCGAGTTTTTTAGAGGAGGAAGAGGTCGGGGAAGAGGTTTTGGTAGAGGAGAAAGAGGACGTGGAAAAAGCTCGGGTCAAGGTAAGAAGGGAGAGTGTAGGATTCGATCACCCTACAACCTCTGGTTACTAGTGCGGAATAAATCCGATCTCGAAGACGAACACACCCCAGCAGATTATGTATAACAGAAAAGAAAAGAAGCACAAGAATATAACCCTCAATATTATATGTTTATTGAGTAAGGAAAAGAATGAAGTACAAAACCCTCCCCCTCACCTCCTTTTATAGAGATGAGGGAGAGAACAAACAGGTTGGAAGAATTAATGTGTGTGTGTGTAAAACCCTTCCCCCCTCACCTCCTTTTATAAAGATGAGGGGGAGGATGGGCTTGGGCCGTAGACAAACCCAATAACCTTAATATGGCTATAATTAGAGCTAAATTTACACTAAACCCCCTAACCTATTAACTAAAGTGAATACTATATCTAACAATTTCCACCTTAGTATCACTATTAGTCAATACCGATACGCAGCACCTTCGACCTGTGCTGGAACCTCGGACCGGGAACCAACCACATTGTGCACTTTAAATCTACACGTGGTATCCAGAGCCTAGGGGCTCATACCTTATGCGTAGCAAGTAATAAAAGGCCGGTAGTTGCAAAGGTTACAGCAAGTTGATCATAACAAGTTTGATCACAGGCAAGTTCGAATCACAAGCAAGAAGAGACGATAAAGAAAGGAAGAAATCAAAGCAAGATAGAACGAGAAAGAAAGCAGAGAAAGTAAGCAAAAAGCATTAGCAAGAAGCAGAACCAGAAATAAAGCAAGTAAGAAAAAAAAAAAGGTGACGACCAGCAACCAGAAAAGAACTCAAGCCGAAAGCAAGATCAATGAAGAAGATAGCAAGATGAAAGATAACATCAGGCACGTTAACAATCCGTGAGCAAGGTAGCAACGAATCGTTCTCAATGTCCTAAACTAACCGAATACCATTTACAACCGTCGTGGTCTATTTTGGTTGAGACGGTGTTGAGGGCATATGGTCTTTGGGAGTCGATAGATCCGGTAACCGGGGCAACGGTAGATGAGAAAAAGAATTACACCACGAAAGCTATAATCTTCCAAACCTTACCGGAAGATATTCTCTTACAGGTTGCAAAGCACAAAGATGCGAAAGATGTTTGGGAATCGATTCGGGTTCGGTATTTAGGAGCGGACCGGGTCCAGAAAGCAAGGTTGCAAACTCTAAGGAGTGAATTGGAGATGTTAAAGATGAAGGAGAACGAGACGATCAATGACTTTTCTGGCAAGATAGGAAGTATTATGGCAAAGTTTAAAAGTCTTGGTTCAAGGCTTGATGAAGAAGTTGCGGTGAGAAAGCTTCTCAATTCAGCCCCAAAGAAATATCTACCAATCATTGCCTCTATCGAGCAATATTCGGAGATTGAAACCATGTCGTTTGAAGAAGCGGTGGGAAGACTCAAAGCATATGAAGAACGGCTCAAAAGCCATGATGAAAAAGAAGAAGAACAAGGGGGACTGTTGTTGACTAGCAGCGAGTTTTTTAAAGGAGGAAGAGGTCGGGGAAGAGGTTTTGGTAGAGGAGAAAGAGGACGTGGAAGAAGCTCGGGTCAAGGTAATAAGAGCGAGTTTAGATGCTATGAGTGTGGAGTAAAAGGACACTTCGCAAGGGAGTGTACTAAATGGAAGGACGACGACAATGAAGCCAACTTGATCCAGGAAGATGAACCAACATTGCTGTGATGAAATGAGTCAAGATTAAGGGGGTGAATGTTGGGTTTAATCTTGAATTAATATTTTAGTATTTGAATTTAATAATTGGTAAATGATCATGTGATGAAATAGTCTAGGATTAGACCGAGTATTGTGCATTGGCACGTTGGGTAGAAAGATCATGTTGGTCATGTTTACCTGTTCTTTAGGTTGAGTTAGTGTTTCCTAGTTTCTAGGTAGAATTGTTCTACACGTCTATTTTGTTAGGCTATTTAAAGGCATGTTATCTATGAATGAAAGTACCCCTTTTTCCTGCATTTGTTTGTCCTTCACCCACTGTTCATTCACATGCATATATTTGTGAGTTCCTAATCAACCACTTGTGCAGCTTTAAATCTACACGTGGTATCAGAGCCACGGGGCTCATACCCGATGTAAGTGCTCGGAAATTCAAGAGGTGCTCTAAGTTAAATTCGATACCGAACCACTATAAATCTTCGCGTTGTGGTTTGATTGTTCTTACTCTTTTCTCTTGTCTTACATTATTCTTTCATACTATCCTATTGATTGTTTAGATAAGTATATTGTTTATATTTTGCAAGTGTTGAATTCGCATAAAGTCGAATCTAGAATTTTTATAAACACTTATCAAAACCTTAAATTAAAAAGTGGTAAACTATTCAACCCCACCCATCCCCCCTCTTCTATTTTCCCCATTTAGTACAAGACCACTTCAAAGCAAGATTTTTAAAAATAAATTGTATTTTAAAAAACTTTAATCGATCCTCTGAAATCGGAAAAATAACATTTAATAAGGTACAATCTATGCAAAGACCACCACTATTTGAAAGATCTATGTGAAGTCAAAATTTAGAAGATGGATGCATTTATTTAGTGTAAAAATAGATCTCTGAAAACTTTAATAGTGAATTCAAAAAGATCTAGATCTTTGGCATGTTTAACCGATGGTGAAGTTGTCCTCCTAGTTTAAAATAATCCCCGAAACTAAAAAGGATGCAGTGTACCTTTTCATAAACAAAATGAGATCTTCAAAAGAAATGCAAAAACTAATAAGCTAAAAAGGTAAGTTATATAATGATTTTGCCACGTAAAAATACGAACGAATATATTATGTGTCAAACCGCAAAAGAAATGTCGATATACTTTTATTCATCACTCATCCAAGGTAATAATCATGCAAAGCTACAAATTAATCTTTTTTGTTCAAACAATATGAAAAATTTTATAATTCCGGAAGAGGAGTCTCGAATAGAATAATAGCCTTTGCTAAATTTTAACACTATTATTACTAAGTCTAAAAGCGCAATTGCATGAAGGTTTTTCTAGCAAGAATTATGTTAGAATTTTTTATAGGCATTACATCCATAATGGCGCGCAAAAGTCACGGCATCGAAGAATCAAATACATCTAACAACTCTATCACTTGAACTAACTCATTTTATTTTTTGTCTTTTGGAAAAATTGAGGTTTAATGAAGAAGTTTATTATGAAAGATTTCGAACCGTCAAAAAGCAAAAAAGAGAAAAGTAGATCCTATTGCCTTGAAAGCTAGAAAAAACCTATTGATGAAGATAGCTCAACCACCCGATAAGTGAAGATGAAGAATACGCCATGGCCGTCAAAAGAACTTTAAGAAATTCTTCAAACGACAGGACGATTTGCGTAAGACAACCACAACGAAAGAAAGAAAATCATTCCAAAGAAATAAAGACGACAAAAATGGCAAAGGCAAAGAAAATCGATTAAGTGTGGAGATCCAAATTACAATTCATCGGAGAATGTCCGAAACAATCAAAATATCAAACCAAAAGGCTGCGTTTGTTGGCGAGGATCTGCGGAAGTGATAGCGGCGAAGAGATGAAGAGGAAAGACAAAGGACTAAAAGTGCCTTATGGCTAAGCTTTTCTACTGAGGTACTATTCCCGAAACCGAATACTTTAGTTGATGAACCAATTCATCATTCAGATGACAAATGACATAGATAGTTGAATATAGTAGACTAAGCAAAATAGGACTAAAAAGTCATGCTAAAAAATAAAACTCTAAATACAAGGCTAAAATAGAATAAAAGAGAAAGGATGATTCTAGAATAAAAAGATAATCTTATCTAGTAGAAAAAAGTAAGGGAATAAATGAAGAAGAGCAATTAATGTCAAGACCTTAAGCTTTAAAAATGAAAAGCCTTAGAAAAGAAATATTTAGGCTAAATCCATTAATGCATAGTAGTTCACACACCTTAAGAAAAAACTAATGTTCATGCAAACACCTTCTGGAGATAATCCGGTTAGGATTTTACATTATTGCTGAAAAAAGGGGTCACCTAGTTGAAACCAAAGCAAGTAAATTTGTAAGAAGCTCAATAATTCTAGTCGAAAGAAAAATTGATAATTCACAACCCAAAACTCACGCACCAAAATTTATACTTATAAAAATAACTAAAAATCCTATTGCAAGTGATGAACGAGGTAAAACTTTTACAAACCTTTCTTAAAACCCGATTTCGGATTTACATAACCCCACAATGTGGCGTCTAAACACCTCTCCGAGAAGAAAATAAACAAATTTCATCCTCGTTCAAATACCTCAACCATGAAAACAAGGTAGACCAAATTACTCTTAACACTAATCACACAAGTGGAATCATCCACCACCAACCAAGCCTTACTCAATGTGGAAGAAGTTCCACGCGCTGCATGTGTTCTCGAATCAAATGCAAAACAGTTACGGGAAACAATTACTTCGACCCATGAAAACGATGGGGACCAATTGCCTAAAATCATCAATCTTTCGAGGTTAATCATCTACAAGCATCCTTTGGATTTCGTCAAACAAATTGAAAGAACTCCTATAGGATTTTTCATAAATCCATCATCCCTTAAAGCTTTGCTACCTTGAAGATTTTAAAGTATCTTCTCTTGATCGGCTAAGGTACGTTCTCACTCTCTAACTACTAAATTATAGATGGGTATATGATATACTTAGTAATTAGCTGATAGATAGGAAATTATGGTACCCACCAAAAATGTCATTTGTGGCTCCTGTTTTTACAAGAAATCTATTCATTAGGAACCATTCTTTCACATGGATTAGTCTTATGAACCACTATAAAAAATGGATCTCTATGACCACGAACATCACGTAGAACTGAAAAAAATGAGTTAGTGTATACGAGTAATTAACATATTAGTATTATTATTTTGCATCGATAAAAAGTCTTAAAAACCGCTAACAGGATGAATCTCTCCCCCGCCTAAAACACTCACCATTGGAAGATGATGAGTTAGTCGAAAGAAGAAAGCTATTGCGAGGGTAGTAAAAAACAAAAACCCATAGCAACGATACTTGAAGACATTTCATTAGAAAACAACAAATTGTAAATTTTAATGAATCTAAAACCATCCCCTAGAAAAACGCAGGATTTTTGCGGTGAGCAATCATAAGAACTCTAGGTCGCAAGCTCAAGACAAAAGCAATTTCTTATTGCGTTATTTCAACAATAGAACCTCAAATTATAAATGTAGGCACTTAAAAGATAAAAAATTGGGTAATGGCCATGCAAGAGGAACTAAACCAATTTAAAACAAATGATGTTTGGGAACTAGTCCTAAATCCTATGGATATGACCATTATAGGAACAAAATGGGTATATAGAAATAAACGAGATGAAAATGGCATCATAACTAGAAACAAAGCTAGGTTAGTCGCCCAAGGTTATAATCAACAAGAAGGAATTAATTATGACGAAACATATGCACCCGTAGCTAGACTAGAGTCCATAAGAATAATTTTAGCTTATGCTTGCGCACTAGACTTTAAGTTATACCAAATGGATGTGAAGAGTGCATTCCTTAACAGTTTTATCAATGAGTAGGTTTGGGTGGCACAACCTTAGGGATTCATTGACTTTGCAAAACATAATTATGTCTATAGACTTAAGAAAGATCTTTATGGTCTAAAACAAGCCCCAAAATCTTGGTACGATCGATTAAAAGCCTTTCTTATTAAACATGATTACTCCATATGAATGATAGATAACACACTCTTCACTAAAAAGAAAGACTCCAACCTTATTATTGTCCAAATATATGTTAATGACATTATATTCGGATCAACTTGTCAAGAAATATGTGATGACTTTGCCAAAATCATGCATGATGAGTTTGAAATAAGTATGATGGGGGAACTAAATTTTTTCTTAGGATTACAAATAAAACAATTAGATGATATAATATTTTTTAATCAATCAGAATATATTAAGGAAATGCTTAAGAAATTTGGACTAGAAGACTCTAAGCCAATGAAAACCCCTATGTCTACGGAAACCAAACTCGTGAGAGATGAAGAAGGTGAGTCCATAGATAATACCAAATATAGAGGCATGCATGATAGGTAGTTTGTTGTACTTAACGGCAAGTAGACCCGATATCATGTTTAGTGTTTGCCTTTGTGCATGCTTTTAAGAGGATCCTTAAACCTCTCACCTAGAATCGGTTAAACGTATCTTCCGATACATTAAAGGCACTACGCATTTAGGATTATGGTATCTTAAGGGATCCGACATAGAAACAATAGTGTATGCGGATTCGGATCATGCGGGAGATTACGTAGATCGCAAGAGCACTAGTGGTGTTTGCACGTTTATGGGATGTTGCCTAACATCTTGGTTTTCGAAGAAGCAAACCGCTCTTGCCATCTCCACAACCGAAGCGGAATATGTAAGCGCCGGAAAGGCATGTCAACAAGCCCTATGGATGAAACAAGCTCTCGTAGACTATGGCGTTAGGTTAGACGACATTCCAATAATGTGTGATAACAAAGGGGCTATAGACTTAAGTAAGAATCCCGTTCAACACTCACGAACAAAACACATTGAGATTCGCCATCACTTTCTTCGCGATAATATTCAAAAAGGGAATATCTCTATAGAAAAGGTCTCATCGGAAGACAACATAGCCGATATTCTAACTAAACCACTTAAACGTGAGCCATTTAACTACTTACGTCTAGGTCTAGGAATGATGGAACAAATTGATTAAGTTTTCGGCATAATAAAGAAATGATAATCATCAAAGAACTGTTTGTCAAAAATCTGAGAAAAAATTTCTCAAACAGGTGGCGGCCCCCTTAATTTTAAGGGGACCGGCCAGACTTTAAGGGGACCACCCACCTGACTGACTAAATTTTTTTTTTCTCTCTGTGTCTAGGTTTCTATTTTACACAAAAATACAAGATTGGGAAAAATCTATAAGCAAACTTTTACAAATTTTTCTATCTAAATGCATATCTTATTATACATATATACAATAGTCCCAATCTATTATTTTCTAAAAAGTCTTTCTCACAACTAGGAGCACATGAAAATCAATTTTCATATATTGTTGAGATATGCTAAAAACATTTTTCACATATGCATAATGTTCTCTTACTTCTTGTCAAAAGTATATAATCTAATATATATTTTTGACAATCTTGGTTGAGCAAAATTAAATCAAGGAGTATTTGGATTATTTCTTAGGTTTTACATGTCTTAGTATCGAAATAATCGCTACTCCACATTTGTTGCACTTAGGCACACACTAGTATTTGCACAAAAGTTTGGTTCGTTTTTAACTTAACCCTCTTGTCATGAAAAATTCCTTGTGCATTATATCTAGTTACTATTTTATATGATCTTCACTCTTTTGGTCTTCAATTCATATATGATTATATGCCAAAATTATGTGAAATAGTTTTATACTACAACTTGTCATATTGTAGGTTCCTAATTTCACACACTTATGATCTTAGAGAGAGAAAGTTAGAGAGAGAGAGAGAGAGATGGATGGAGAGAATAAGGAAAAACACACTTTGATGTGTGTGTTAAATGATTTCTTCCAACACCCTCTCCATGTGTGGAGAGGGTTTAAATATGTCTTACAAAATGCCTATGAAACGGGATATGGTGTGGGCTTATGGTGATAAGACCAGACCCAACACCACTAATGTGATCATACTATTACTAACAAAACTACTGAGCTATGTATACATGGAAAATACATGGGACGTGACCGTGTCTTTTTTTTTCATAATCCTAACAATCTCCCCCTAAGGGAGGTCACCCTAGAAAATACAAATTGAATCCTAGCAATCTATGAGTTGATCTTTAACTTTGGCTTGTAGTCTTTTGATTCTTCATGATCAGTCTCTGTATTGCAAGTAGTGATCTTTAAGCTTTGTTCCTTAGACTTGTATGATCTTTGAGCTTTCACGAAGATCATCATCTACAGTAAATCTCTTAATCATCCTTGTTGTAGAGTATTGCCTTCTTGTGATGTTGTGACATTCGGACCCGCATGCTCACACTTTACTGAATCATAATAGCAGGCATCAAAGTTACGGAAGCTGTGTTGTAGGTCTTTTAGCTATCATCATGTCTTTGATAATGAGTTTAAAGTGTAAGAATAGGGTTATGAATTGACATGTCTCTTGCTAGCAGCTGCAACCGTCGAGGATTCCTGCAAGTATATGTTAGTAATAAATGAACGAAAGTGTCTTTGTTTACTTTCGTTGAATAAGGTTGCAAGAACCACGGTTCCCCGTTAATTAGTATAAATACTGCATGTGATCAGGTAGAATTCCAAAGAATCTCCTTGATAGGGTTTCGCAGCTGTGCTAGCCATTCTCAAACTGAAGCATCTCAAAGTAGATAAAACACAGAGTGAGTAAACCAGTGAATTAAAAACCCACTGATTAATGAAAAATTGATTTGAAAGACAATCGTGTGTCACTCAGAAAGGAGTTTTTGTGACACATCGATGGTTTTATATCATAGAGTCAAATTTCATCAGAAACACATTTGTTTTTGAAAGATATACACAGTCAATGTGCTCAAAAATTAGTTGTTGAGCACATCGAAAGGTTTTCCAACAAACTACTCGTCAATTCACTTCCTGGAATAAGTTTGATTCATAAAGAATCGCACCATCGTTGCTTTCCATTTGTCACAAGTTTGATCCATAATGGATCTCACATGTCACCTACCAAGAGCTTGTTTGATGATGGCTCTAGAAGGATTTCCATCTTCATTGTGAGTACTTTCGTATCACTCGGATGTTCTGGCAATACTACGAGGATAATGCATAGGACTCTTAGGATCTTACTTGTTATCACAGTGTGTGATGAACAAGCATAGTTTGTATTAGTGTCCTAACAAGATTTATGGATGATCTCATGGCTCTAGACTCAATATTGCACTTTAGGTTTTAGTAGTCAAAGGCTGGAGCAGACTGCCACCTTTTCAATATCGTCTAACTCGGAGTAAGAGAGACGATATAAATGTATTGATCTCCGTAAGAAATGAAACAAGAATCCTTTGAGGGATCTTGCGTGGCTAGGGAGGGTTGTG
>BQNB010182369.1:0-12505 GCA_026074375.1 Tanacetum coccineum | reverse complement strand
TCGTTTTCTTGTGCCTTGTGTTTGAATTATGATGAAGTCACGCCCTCGGACAAGTATTTCGTCCAGGCCCCGTCTGGGGGGGGGGGTGACAGATTGGTATCAGAGCCAAGGTTATAGAGAACCAGGTAGAATATCTAGGTCTGACCTATAACCAGTATGCCATCCTTACGTGCTTTTATGTGTGCCTTATACGTGTTTTTGCTATGAGCTTATGCTTATCTTTTCTCTACGCTTATCTTTTCTCTGCGATTATCTTTTCCCTGCGATTATCTTTTCTTTGAGGTTATCTCTTCTCCGCGGTTTACGTTCGCCTTACGTTTATTCCTCTATTTATTTATATGGAAGTTGTCTATATAAATATTAAACCTTTCTAAGACATTGTGGATGACACAATGGTCTCTAAAATTTGTCTAAGACATTGTGAGCAATGCAATGGTCTCAAAAATTTGTCTAAGACATTGTGAGCGATGCAATGGTCTTGAACTTATTATTCATAACTGTAGGTTCTCGATATACACTTTCACTTCGTATTGCTAACCACATGGATCGAACCAAGAAAACTAGAAAAGAGATTATAGTTTAGAGAGAGAGAAAAGAGAGAGAGATGAGAGAAAAAAGATATTAGATTTAGAAAAAAAGATATTATAAAATTAGATATTTTCATATGAGAAAATATCTATATATATACCCCTACACATTTAATGTGACGCGAGGGATATTTAACTAGGACTCGGGCTCGGGTTTTACTTGGGATTAAACCTAAAACATATATAATATTAGATTAACTATCGAGCCCGATTCCCAATAATATTTTATTACAACGTTAACTAATTAAAGACCGAAGCTCCATCGTAGAGTGACCGAACTTCCTTGTTCGACTCAATAAATTAAGGCTAACAATCTCCCCCGAAGTGAGTTCATTGATGACACTTCTTCATGAGATCAGTGAGATTGCTTTTGTCGTTTAAGCTCGAGTGTTCTTGGTCTTTGTCTTCGTTATATGTTGTAGGCTTGTTCCTTCATGCTTTACGATCTTGACTTTGAGCCTTTGTCATTGTCTTTATCGTCTTTGCCATCTTGCGATCTTGTGTCTTTGACCAACATGCTCATACTTTTGCATTATCTTGAAAGCTTTAAATCAGAGTTAGCGGAAGTCTTTGTCTTTAAATCTTAAAGCTTTCTAGATGTATGTCCTTCGTTGATTGAGCATTGAATAGGATTGAGGTTGTCGTTACCACCGTTTGTCCTGCAGGTTTCATTAGTGATATAAACGAGAAATTGATTTGAAAATCAATAACGTGTTCACTCGTTAAGTGTTTTTGTAACAATCGGAGTGTCATGTTTTATCAAAATTCATCAATCCGTCATTCATTTACTGGTCCAAAATTCGATATCAGTTGTCACAAGTTTGATACATATAGAAATCTCGCAAGTCACCTTACCAGAGCTTGTTTGATGCTGGGCTAAAGCAGGATTTCCATCTTCATTGTGGAATACAATTAGTAATCACTTGGATGTTCTGGAAATATCACAAATGATATTGAGTAGATAGGATCCTTGATAAAAGCTTGTGACTGCTGATGTTCATCAAGTGGTTTGAAATGAATGTGTCCCTTAACGAGATTTTTATTGATCTCTTGGCTCTAGACTCGATTAGTGCATTTTGGTTTTAGTACTCGGAGTGGAGCATATTGCCACCTATTCAATATCAACAATCTCGGAGTGAGATGTCAATAGATAACGTGTGTATCTCCGTGACAAATGAGACAAGTTTCTTGATGAACACGGAATGGTAGGAGGGTTGTGCATTGAATTACTGGGTCATGATGTCATTTTAATGTCAACAATCAACTAGTGATTCTTGTTGACAGCTAATGTATTGACCCGGTTTCTGCCTTAAGTTGTGTGGAGGGCTTCTTTCTTTAGACCCTTTATCCATACATTTCTTTTTCATTCTTCAACGCCTTCAATGCTTACCAGAAAACGTTCATTACTAACTCCTTATTGTGATTGTTCCTGAGTTGTTAGCTCATTCATGTGTGAGTCTGCATTATCCCATATACATTCATCTCTAATCATAACTAAGGAATGCTATTTCTAAACTTTGGAGTATCTTGGGTTACTTCCGTTCTGGTTGGTTGGATTCATAGAATTGATTCCTAACCTAAACCACCTTATGACTTAGATTCGTTCGTGAAATTAAGATGTTGTTGGGTATACAGAATCGAACCATAAATTTTCTTATTTTAGCACCATTGAGTCGATTAGATCTTTTTTAATTTACATTTTCTCCCTTATTTTAAATAATACAACGCTTAGTTTTTGAAATACCTTGTGATTAAAATAGTTTGAATATTTTGGGGAGAAAATATGGTCAGCTGAGAGGTTTGGAACTTTTTTGATAATGTTTTGATACATTAAGATATGGTCGTTGATGATGTATCCAAGAACATTAAAAACTTTTTTTTCGAAAAACTCCCCCTCAAATAGGACCAATTTGAGAAATTGTTGGTCTTTTGAAACACTGTGAGGGGATGGAGTGTTGAAACACAATTTTGAAAGATTATGGAGTGTCATCGAGAAATTCTTGAAAATTTGTGTTCAACTTTTGAAAAACCACATGTTAGAAGACTTCTCTCCTAACAAGTAAGGGTAAGCACACTGATAAAGTTACTTTCTTTTTTCTTGAGCTAAAATCATTGAAATCAGTCTTGTAAGAATAGCTCAAGACGAGAAAACGTTTAATTTTTCTCGTTTGTGAGGATTAGTTATCAGCTTCATTTATTTGAAGTCGGTTATGTAGCTGACATTTGCAATAAGCCACCTAGAAAATTTGAAATGACAGTTTTGAAACTATTTGAAACTCTCGCTCGAACTTCATTTACCACCCGTGTCAAATGTTATCGACATTTCTCAGCACGTAAATGTTTATCGATTCCAAGAGACTTGTCGGAAGATATCTTTTTGGAAATTTTTTGATTTTAATGATTTGGTAATTATTTACCTGTTGTCTCAGCAGTGTATATGATGGGGAATAGTAATTCCAACGGCTTGTCATGATTTTGTTAAGGAAAACTACTTTTGGAAACTAGCTGTGAACTTGCTGTTCATTGCTGTGGTCTTGAATTCCGAGTTCTGAACGGTTATGATCAGAAGTCATTTGATGAAGAACGATGCCTGAACTGATGTGAACAGACGTCATATCCATGAAGACCGAGGCTTGATTTGCTGCGATCAAACATCTTTTAAACATTGAGGAACGGGGCCTGAAGTGTTATTTTCAGTAGACACCATTTGACATTGACGACGAGGTTTGAAACTGCTGAGTTCAAAGTCATTTTGAACTTTTTAAGCAACGGTGGCCAGAAGTGTTATTTTCTACAGGACACCATCTGATGATCATAGATCAAGATCTGAAGCCCTGTTTTCTGAGATCTCTTTCTTTTTCGCAAACAAACTCTGAGTCTTCCTCGGTAGGATTGAACGATTGGACCTGTACTTAAGAGAGTACTTGCAACGGAACTTTAAGAGCTTGTTATTGCTTTCACATTGGTAGTGATATCTGCATTTGAACCATTTGGGGGTTAACTTTCAACCTTTGTTGTGTTAGAGACGAATGTCTTTCATGTTGGAACCCATCTAGTAAGGCGTCTTGGAATTCTACGTTGTTGACACCTAAGACAAGATTAGGACTTGTTTGTTTTTCGCATGCACAATGGTAGTCTTTTGATTGAAAACCTAGTCCTTTTGGGATCTGTCTTTTTGGTTTCGATGCAACACTTACTGCTCTAACGGGCTTGTTTCTGTTTGTTGTCTTATTATGGATGGAACTTCGCAACGCGAGTTGACTCTTTTAGGAATTTTATTACACAAGCATCATGATTTGCATTAAGACACATTTCTGAAAATGTCGAGCAAAACAATATGTTTGGAGTCAGAAAATTTCTAGAGTTCCCTAGAGTGTTCTTGTGCGCTTTTTCTTAGCCTCTCCTTAGTTAGTGTTATGAACAATGTCGTTTGAGCTATACCTAGATGAGCTAGTTGCAATCATGTAATGAGGTTTTGCAAGGGCAGATTCTCTTCTCTTAGGCAAATGATGTGTAGTAACTGGTTTTGACAAGTCGTTGTTCACATCAACTTGGGAGGCAAACCGTGGTTTGGTTTTAAAATTATAGTCTTTCAGACCTTAAAAGCAGTCGGTTTTCTAACAAACGGATTGCTCGTTTTTAAGTGGTTTTCAACCGGTGTTTCCCAAGATGATGCTTTGCAAACTTAGTAATCACGCTATTTCCTGTTAGTTTCCTTAACTCATTTTTTAATGCTGCAATTTGCAAAAAACCCCTTTTTTGAATCTGAGCTAGTACATCAGCATTTTCATTAGACTTTTTGTTCAGTTGTGCCATTAAAGAGTCATTTTGGTCTTTGGTCTGAACTCGTGTCCTTTTGAACTGAATCAAAAAGATCTTTGTAAGTCTATTTCAAGTGCTCTTTTTCCTTATGTAACTGCTCATTCTCTGCAAGTAATTTAGCCACACTATATTCCAATTCGATGTTTATTGTTTCAGTTACATCGAGTTTTCATTTTTAACGTTGGCTTCTTTGACTTTCTCTTTTAAAAATTGACTCTGTATGCCTGATTTTAAAAACATTGTTTTTGCATTTGTAGTTTCAAGTTATTACTATGTGCTTCGGTTTTGCAAAAATCTTTGGACATCTGGGCAAACACGTCTTTTTAAGACAAACCATTTTCTAGACTCGAGAGTTGTTTTGCGGTTAGTTGTCTTGTCATCAGTTAATTTATAGCATATGAGACATATGTCATGCATTGTTCAGCATTTGGTCAACTTTCCTTCATTAATGAATTAGGTTGTCTAGTATGTTGTTGTCCCTATAGCAGAGTCACATAATCATCCGCAGTCATTTGTACCTCAACCCATTGGCGCTTTCTTTCATATATGGGTCTGATTTTCTTGCATCATCAACATGTGCATCATTCCCTGATCTGCTGCTTGTATCTGCTCTTTTGATTCTGTCCCATTGCTTTCAATGATAACTGAACTAGCATCCAAGGGATCCAAGCCCACATTACTCGTATCAGTCTTTTCCTCTGTTGTCTGGGATTTGTCTTTCTTCACCCTTCTTTCATACTCCATTTTTATGTTGTGCTCTTTACATCCTCAATTCGACTTCCTTAACACGATTCCATGTTCTTCGTAATTTTTTTATTTTAGCTTTTTCTGTGTGGATCAGGGTGTTACGGTATTCTGGAATATCGAGTCGAGGTGTATTGTAGGTATTTGTTGGTGTATGTCAAACATATTCATCCAATCAAAATAAAACTGTGACTTGGATGAACATCTGAAACAGTGTCTCGAGTGCCTTTAAAGCAGACCATGACATGAATCCAATCTCTTGAAATTCTTCTATGTCAAGTTGCTTTGTAGTGATCCATGTACCAATGAACATTGTGCCCATGAAAGTCTCTAGATCTTGACCAATGAGTGTTTGACGCTGAAATGAGCGTTTGATCATCTCTCGGTTCACTTACTTTTAAGTCGTTGTTTTTGAAAGACACTTGAGGTGCGTGAATGAGTTGTTGAATAAGATACCATGCAACTTTCTTTTGATTTGTCTTGAAATTAGTTGCATTTGTTGTTTTTCGAATCTGAACACGAAGATAAGGTATTTTCTTTTCCATTTATCGAAATTTGAAGCGTGAAATGTTTTGAAGGTCTTAAGCAGGTAAAGTGATTGTTGTTGTTGTGAAAAAATAAAACTATTTCACGGGATTTTACAAGTCATTGACTAAAACGATAAATACAAGAGTATTAGCGGGATTTTACTAATCAAGGAAAAAAACGTGATTGAAAATAGAATTGTTGTTGAAATCTTTGTTGTAGTTGAAGACTTGACTTTTGTAAGATTATTGAGCTAAAAACGATGAACTAGGGAAATTTTTAAACGAGAAGGGCCTAAAAATTGAAAATTGTGAAAACTAAAATGTAAAACTAAAAAAATAACAAAAATTAAAAGTTTAAAAGTGAAAAAAATTAAAAAGTTTGAAAGTAAAAGGTTATATTTAAACTTGCTTAAAAAAGAAAGGGTTAATAGAAAATAAGTTAAAGTCTAAAGGTTAAAAATGAATATTGTTTAGCATTCGAGGGGCTGCATGTGCCAATTGCCAAAAGTTGGTAATTAATAAAAAAAATCTCCCTCCATTTTATCTTCGTCTTCGTTTAAAGATATATAAAATATCAACAGATTCGAAATTTGGATCTCGCGGAAGTCGTTCTTACGGTTATGTGGTAAAAACTAAATATATCACGTTGATCGAAAACGAATCACGAACACAACGGTCTATGTTATAAGTCGTGTCGTCAACCGATACTTAAAACCGAAAACCGAAAATTTGTTTAAAACGTATAAATTTTTTTTGTTCTCGTTCGGTTCAACTTAAAATTACTCGTTCGGTCCTTGTGATTTTCCACTCGTTCGGCTCTCTAGACAATGAACTCGTTCGGTCGAGACAACAAACACTCGTTCGGTCCTTGTGATTGTTACTCGTTCGGCTCTCTAGACAATGAACTCGTTCGGTCGAGACAACAAACAACTCGTTTCGTCTTGTGGTGTGATTGTTCTCGATTCGGTCTCGAGATTTGTCACTCGTTCGGATATATAGAAAATAACTCGTTCGGGGTTGAAAAATCACTGCTTTTCGCGTGGTTGAATTAATCTCAACTCGTTCGGTTCTATAGTAAATGAACTCGTTCGGTCCTTGAAGTTTTCACTCGTTCGGCTCTATGGACAATGAACTCGTTCGGTCCTCGAAAGATGAAACTCGTTCGGTCCTAACGTTTTTCCTCTCGTTCGGTTGTACAAGTTTTTCACTCGTTCCGTTTGTAACTCAATCGTCCTTGTTACTAGAATATGGGATTGTTGTCTCTCTTTTTTTCAAACCGTATGGAGAAGACAAAAAAAACATAAGCTACAAAAACAAGATATTAAAAACGTTTGACTAGACTAAAAAAAACTTAAGATGGCCACGTTTTTTGTTTGACCCATATCACAACAAAGCGTTTTTTTTCTTTCAAAAAGGATGTGTGGGTTATTTTTTTTCACAAACAAAAACACACGCACCCTGATTATGAGAAGAATATCACGAAATGAAAACAAAAAAAATTAGCCGAATCATAAGCTTAAAAAAAATTACCACAAACAAATCACTAAACCCACCCGTGGCTCGTGATACCAATTGTAGGTTCCCGATATACACTTTCACTTCGTATTGCTAACCACACGGATCGAACCAAGAAAACTAGAAAAGAGATTATAGTTTAGAGAGAGAGAGATGAGAGAAAAAAGATATTAGATTTAGAAAAAAAGATATTATAAGATTAGATATTTTCATATGAGAAAATATCTATATATATATACCCCTACACATTTAATGTGACGCGATGGATATTTAACTAGGACTCGGGCTCGGGTTTTGCTTGGGATTAAACCCAAAACATATACAATATTAGATTAACTATCGAGCCCGATTCCCGATAATATTTTATTACAACGTTAACTAATTAAAGACCGAAGCTCCATCGTAGAGTGATCGAGCTTCCTTGTTCGACTCAATAAATTGAGGCTAACAATCTCCCCCGAAGTGAGGTCTTGAACACGGGAACGAGCTTCCTTTATTGACTCAATAAAATTGAGGCTAACAATCTCCCCCGAAGTGAGATTGCTTTTGTCGTTTAAGCTCGAGTGTTCTTGGTCTTTGTCTTCGTTGTAATCTTGTTCCTTCATGCTTTGTGATTGGCTAAGCCATCTTGCGATCTTGTGTCTTTGACCAACATGCTCATACTATTGCATTATCTTGAAAGCTTTAAATCAACCATTCGATTTAGTGTCAATGTATCGTAGAAAACGCGAACGCCACTGAGAATATCTTCCTGGTCCAAGCATTGGTGGATGCTCTTTTGAACCAGCTGCCATTATATTGTTATGCTGGTATCTGTGGAGAAGTGTATTAACTGGAGTAGACCATGATAATACTTATGAATTATGAATGTGATTGATTTTGTTTGGAATCTTAAGTGGATTATGATGTGAACGAAGTGTGGTTGTGTAAGCAATTCACGATCACGGGATTTTACACCGTCTATGATTAAGAACCGATAAATGAATTAACGGGATTTTAAAAAAAAAAACAAAATCAAAAGAAAACCGTGAGTGATTTGTACGGAATCAAGGCGGCGGACAAATCCAAAAAAAAACTGAAAAAACGTCAATAAATCATAGAAAAAGAAGGTTTTTTGGGCTTCGAAAAATTCCTTAAACTAACTAAAGGATGATATAGCGTGATCCGCTCGTTTTTCTCTTCAATTTGAGAGGTCACGGCCTAAAAACAGGAACTTACGGACTCAAAAGTTATGGTTGTTTACTGAAACCCTTTTCGTCACACATTTTCTAAATTTTTTTTCGTTCGGTCCAAAAAAATTTGCTCGTTCGATTCCACTCGTTCGGTTCTTGAAAATTTTGCTTTGTTAAAACGTGAAGATACTCGTTCAATCTAAAAGAAAACTCGTTCGGTGCTAGTGCAAAAACTCGTTTGGCTCTTGTGAAGTTTACTCGATCGATTCCACTCGTTCGGTCCTTGAGTGTTCACTCGTTCAGCTCAAAAATTTTCCACTCGTTCGGTGATCTTGAGATGTTACTCGTTCGGCTCTTCCGTGAAAAAAAAGAAATATGACAGAAACAAAAACGCACCCTTCTCGTTAATGAGAAAGATGGTGTTGTATGTAAAGAAACACAACCATATGTTTTGTTACCTTAAAACCAACAACAAATCATTTGGGAAAAAAACAAAACAGAAACATTCACGTGTTTTTGACCCATATCACAACAACACTTTTATATTTTTCAAAGAAAAGATGTGTGGGGTGTTTTTTTTTTTTCAAACAAAAACAAACGCACCCAGTGTCCTAACGAGGAAAAAATAGAACGAAATGAAAACAAACAAGTTAGCAAAATAATAAGCTTAAAAAAAATTACCAAAAACAAATCACTAAACCCACCCGAGGCGACTGATACCAATTGTAGGAACCCGTGTAACACTTCATATGTCGAACCACGGATCAAGAACTAAGAAAAGAGATAAAGAAAGATTATAGTTTTAGAGAGAGAAAACAAGAGAGAGAGTTGAGAGAGAAAAGAGAAAGATATATTGAAAATATGAAAAACTAGATATTTTCTGAAAAGAAAATATCTATATATATATGAGATATTTTCTGAAAAGAAAATATCTAAATATATATATACCCCTACACATTTAATGTGACGCGCGGGATATTTAACTAGGACCCGGGCTCGGGTTTTGTTTGGGATTAAACCCGAAACATATACAATATTAGATTATCTATCGAGCCCGATTCCCGATATTATCCTGTTACAACATTAACTAATTAAAGACCGAAGCTCCATCGTAGAGTGACCGAGCTTCCTTGTTCGACTCAATAAATTGAGGCTAACAGATCTCTTTAGAGCTTATAGAGGTTAATTGTGGCTTTTTGCTCCTATCAGCTTAATAAACGTTATATAATTGTTGAATAAATAAAGTTGCTTTGGTTTTTGCGATTCTTAGTTTAGATCACTTCGTAGAGATTCCTTCTGGTGAAAGTAAGGTACACATCGAGGTTTTGTCAGTGTTGTGGGGAAATAGACTCCTAGACCATGGTCGGCTCGCATACCGATGTGACAGTTGTTAAAAGACCACAGGACTTGAAATTTAGATATAATAATAATAGTTATGTAATAAACCGAAACAGAAATAAGACCACTACCTCTTGCCGGCTCATAACCGATGTGGTAGTCGTTTAAAAGGTGGAGGTAATAATAATAATAATAATAACTGTTGGCTGATAAAAGTTTACTGCCTCTTGCCGGCTCACAACCGATGTGACTGTACTTTCTAAGAAGGGGGCCTCATAGGTAAGGAATAATAATGAGAATGATAAAGTTTGTTGCATCTTGCCGGCACACAACCGATGTTGCAGCCTTCAAAAAGGTCGAGGATCTCTGGTTCGAAATAAGGACTCCTGGACCATGGCGGATCGCATACGATGTGGCTGTTGTATAATGGACGAGAGGTTTTATAAGGTTGCAATAATAATATAATAATACTCAATAACAATAACAAAATTTTGACTCCGGGTTATTAAATAAGCCTCCATCTCTGATAGTAATAAAGGTTAATGATGCATTTATATACAAATCCATGCTTAGCTCAGCTGCTAGAGTGAGTTTGCTTAATCTTACCTTAAGGTCTTGAGTTCAAAGTCCCGTTCGTAGCAAACCTAAGATTTATCTCAGGTGCCACGTGGCCCACTCTTGTGGTGCCACGTAGCGGACCCTGACCCGGCCCGACCCATGACCCGATCTGACCCGGCCTATGACTCGACTTGACCCGCCTGTTGACTGGCGGTCAACCACCGTTGACCGGTGGTCCGGCGGAGGTCAACGGTGGTCCGCCACCGTTGACCGTCGTTGGCCGCCGCCATTGACCACCGTTGACAGGTGTTCTGACGGTGGTCCGACGATGGTTGACCGCCGTTGACCGCTCATTGACCTCCGTTGACCGGTCATTGACCGGCGTTGACTTGCCACTTGGCGTGACACGTTACTGGCGGTCGTCCAATCATAGGCCGCCACGTTGCAACTTTTAATCATTTGTTGCAGGTCCTAGGTACGAGGTGGCAGAGGTGGCTGTCAGGCTCGGATCCCTAGGTACGAGGTTGTCAGATAATGATTGGTGGCTGCTGCACTCATCTGCTCATTTGTTAGAGTGTTAGAATTGAGTGTTAGGATTTTAGTTATTTTTTCAAGTAGTCTAGGAGTAGTGTAGATTTAGTGTAGCTTATTTTCATGTCTTTTTAGCTTATTAGTTTGCTTATTGTAAAAGCTTTTTCAAGCTTATTTTAGCTTATTGTAATCAAGATTTTGAGCTTATTAATGAAGATGTTTGAGGTTGGTTAATTGCTTATTGTCCTTGCTTATTTCTTTCTCTTTCTTTTCTTTAGCTTATTCAATAAGCCCTTTTGAGCTTATTATTTCTCATAGCTTATTTTCTATTTCAAATAAGTTATCCTTTAGCTTATTTGATTGAATCTAAGCTTATATATCTACATAAGCTTTTTCTTATTTCATCTCTTTTTCTCTTTTCTTTTCTTTTTCCAAAGTGCTTATTGTTGGATTAAGCTCGATTCGAATGCTAAAAGGGTGTCATGAGTCTTCTACTCGGCTTAGTTATTAAGTCTTGAGCACCCTTATTTTCGAGAGCTTAATCTTTAGCTTATAAGTTTTTAAATAACTCATTTTTTTATTTGCTTATTTTTCTTTCTTTGAATTTTCGGTTGCTTATTTTATAAGCTTATTTGCTTTTTGAGCTTATTCGATATTAAATAAAGGGTGCGACGAGTTGATTATTCCTCGGCTTATTTATAAGTCTAAGTCACCTTTTCTCTTTGAATTGCTTATTAGCTTTTAGCTTATTTTTTTCTTTTTAGCTTAATCCTTTTATTAGCTTAATCAAGTAGATTAATTTATAGATCTATTCCTTAATATTCCTCGTCTCTCGTTCACTTTAACAAGTTGAACACATTAGTTTCGAGTGAAATTAGATCTATAGTTTATAGTTTAGCTTATTGTCTTCTATTATTAATAGCTTATTGTGTTGTTTAACCTTTTCTTGTCTTATTGTTGATGAAAACTTGTTCAACCTCTTTGGCGAGGAGCTTAAAGTTCTTATAAACTAGTTCCAAAGAGGAGCTTAAAGTTCTTATAAACTAGTTTCACTATTAAAGTTTCTAGCTTTTTAAGTTTTTACCTTAGCTTATTAATTAATAAAGCTCAAAACTTTATTAATTAATTAGTGAAATTAAAACTAATAAAGTCTTAAACTTTAAAAGTTTAATTAAGTTTATAAGAGCGGGTGGTTTAATATTCGATTCGGTTCATCATTCGGTTTCATCTCTTTTCTCTTCTCATTACTAGTAGTTTAGAATTAGTTTGCTTAAAATGATTATGTTTGCTTATTTGTTGATAAATATGTTTAGTGAGTAGATTTTCTCATATGCTTGTTAAGTGTTAAATTGATTAGTAAATTAAGTGTGATAAATAAAAAAAGAGAAAATATTGATTAGTGATTTTTATATTACTTAAATTAGTGTTTTATTTAGTCGAACGGGCAAAAGCCGTTAGATTAAGTAGGCACTAATTTAGTAATCGATATCTTAATAAAAGTTGTTTTCAATATAAGCCAATGTTGTGAGAAGATAATTTATTAGAAAAATATTGGTTCATTGATAAGGACTTAATTGTATATTTAATTCACACTTAAGGATCTAATCAATTCACTTAGCAAGCATATCTTTTATATATATTTCTTTGCTTATTTGCTTGCTTTATGTTATCTAGTTTTCTTTAGTTTATTTTTATTAAACATTTAGTTCAA
>BQNB010182366.1:0-12505 GCA_026074375.1 Tanacetum coccineum | reverse complement strand
GTCTGATATGTGCAGATTGATTTGTGTTTGGATGTTGGATGTGGATGTTGCCCACCCTTTAGGTGTTGTGTTTGGCGATATTATTATAGGGAGTGCTGCAATTTGATTACAAATGTTAATAAAATGTGAGAATTTGTTGGTTGTAGCCACGTAACATCCATTTTTTATTTGTGCTACATGGTTGTTTACGAGAGTCGATTGGTGCAGTCATTTGGTGGATTGTATGTTGTATTATGCAGGTAGTGTTGGGTGCAAACCCAATCCCACATCGGTAGAATAAGTAAACTGAAGATGGGTTTCACACTTATAAATACCCCTATCATTGTAATTGTAAACTTGGATCTGGGTGTGTGTGTTTGTACCCCGTGCAGTTTAGCACGGGGCTTGCAGTTTAGTACGGGGCGTGCAGTTTAGCACGGGTCGTGCAATTGGCACGATCGTGTAGTTTGGCACGAGCCTGAGCAGTTTAGCTCAGAGCTTAATAATATCTCGCTAGTTTGATCCCATGGACTGCCACGACTATCCTAGTCGTGGATACCATGTTATATCTTGTGTCGATTATATTCCGCATTTACTTTCTGTAAGCCTTATTTGTATTATTTGTTTGTTCGAGCGATGCGTGCAGGAGCTATACCGTACAGAGATGTGTGTAGTTGCGATATACCCTAACAAAGTGGTATCAAGAGCCATGATACTATAAACAATGGCAGAAGACGGTAAGCTAAAGATCGACAGTATGATGGTTATGATTTCAGCATCTGTAAGATGTAGATGGAAGACTCTCTATATCAGAAGAATCTTTAGGAGCCTTTGGCAAAAGCCAAACCTTCAGGTATAAAGACTTTGTTATTATTATCTTTGTAGCCCTAGAGTTGGTCAAGCACTTTTACAGCAGTAGGTGGTTCATGTAGAACTACTAAGCTAACGTTCAAAGGGATTCGAGATTTGATTCTTTGTTGAAGATATCCGTCGGAAGACATCCAGAGAATATACGAATTATTTGTTAAGTGCAGAGGACATATACAGGGCAGAGGATACGACAAAGGGCAGGAAGCAGAATAGAAACAAGTCAAAATCATGGAAGATAGGAGAGATAAAGTATATGCAGAATATTACGTGTTGAAATTGCAACCAGAAGGGCCAATTTCAAAATTAGTGTTCGAAGCTTGTAGCCTCTAGGGATAAGGAGGTTAACTAGTCAGCTAGAGATTCTGATGACGCATTGGTATGTTGCGTTGAGAATACGGTTGAGGATCGTATTATGGATTCTGGTGCATTGTTCCATGTTACCTATTGCAAAGAAGAGTTAGAAAGGTTCGAGCTACGCTCCGGTAAGGTTCGTTTAGCAGATGACAAGACTCTAGACATTGTAGGCGTTGAGGATGTTGTCCTCAAAACTTCTTTTGGTACAAATTGGAGTTTGAAGGATGTTAGGTACATTCCAGGCCTAAAGAGAAGGTTAATCTCAGTTGGACAGCTTGATGAGGAAGGTTACCACGTAGGCTTCTGAGACCAGCAGTGGAAGGTTACTAAAGGTAGTTTGGAGGTAGCTCGTGGGAACAAACGTGGAAGCCTGTATATGGTTGAGGTACACCCTGAGGGGATTGGCGCAATTATTAATGGTAGTGGCAGTGCAGCTGTGTAACACCAGAGACTTGGTGATATGAGCAGGATTGGTATGAACATGTTAGCTTCCAAAGGCAACGTTCTAGATGTACGAAAGGTAGATATCTACTTATGTAAGCTAGGTGGTTTGGGGAAGCAGAAGAATCTTTCCTTCATAATGTCAGTGAAGACAAGGAAACTGCAGAGGTTAGAGCAAGTTCATACAGAAGGTTGTGGCCCTACATTTATTGCATCAATCTGAAGATCCCGCTACTATGATACTGTTATCGAAGACTGCAGCAGGAGTTGCGGTAGGTATAATGTAAACCTTCAGGTGAAGTGTTTAAAGTTTGATAATGGTGGAGAATATAGTAGCTGACCGATTAAGTTTTGTGTCGAGAATAGGATTGTGATGCTAAAAATGGTCCCGGAAACACCTCTATAGTTTGGTGTTGCTAAAAGATTGAGTCGAACATTCAGAGCAGAGAGCACGGGGATTCATGTAGAGGCTTTGAAGATGTTATGGGCAGATTCAGTTAGTACGGCCTACTTAATCTACCGCATACCCTACGTTCCGATAGGGTTGTGTATTCTAGAGGAGGAATGGCGAGAGAAGGATACAAGTCTCACACACTTGAAGGTATTTGGTTGTGAATCATTTGTTAAAGTGAAAGATGTTTGCGGAGAAGCCATGAAATGTACATTCATAGGCAGCGGCTCAGATGAAATGCGATACAACTTTAGGGATACGAAGAGTCACCAGGTTATCCGAAGCAGAGCTATTACACTTGTAGACTCGATTTATGGAGCCAGGTCTGAGATAGATTCAAGTAGCTTAACGAAGCTAATACAAAAGAGTCAAGTGGTGTTAGTAGACATTCCAGAGAACCTTGCAGAGAATGATAACATAGTTGTAGAGCATGGGTTGAGTTCAGAAATCACTCAGAGCCCAGGTGGGAGCTCAGATACGAGTGAGGGGTCCGAAATTAGTGGGAGCTTTGAGGATAGTAGAAGATCAGATGAAGAATACTCTGAAGATGGAGCATCCTCCATAGAGGGAGGCTCCGAGACTCCACAGGTACGAAGATCCACCAGAGATTCCAAGACTCCAGTAAGGTACTCTCCATCATCAAACTATTTGCTAACTGAAAGAGAACGGTGAACCAGAGTCTTGTTCAGAAGCCTTGAGTAACAAAGAATCCGTATAGTGGAAGAAGGCTATTAATGAAGAGATGGTTTCACTTGAAAAGAACCAGACGTGTTCTTTAGTCAGAATATCAACAGGAAAGAAGGCATCACAAAGATTGTTGATGTTCAAGGTTAAAGAAGAGCAGAATGACAGGAAAAGGTACAAGGCTAGATTGGTAGTTAAGGGTTTCCAACAGAAACGGGGGTAGACTACAATGAGATTTTCTCTCCAGTTGTGAAGATGACTACAATCAAGTTAGTCTTGAGTATTGTAGCTGCAGGAGCCTTCTTATGTGGGAGCCTTGAATGATACATCTACACAGCACAAAAGCGAGGGTTTTCAACTAGCTGGGCGGGAAGAAAACCTAAAGTGAAGATTGAAGGAAATTCTGTACGGACTAATTCAAGCACCGATGCTACGATACTTGAAATTTGACAGTTTTATGCAAAAGGATAAAGTGCGAGTAATGTGCCATGAACCAATGTTGTTACTCTAAGAAGATAGTTCATCCTGCATTAGACAACTGTTAAAGGTTGATGACATGCTAGTCGCAGGTCCCGACATGGCAGAGTTCAACAAGCTTAAGTGGCAATTGCCCTTAGTGTTTGAGATGAAGGATAGATGCTCTGAGAAGCAGGTGCTTGGTTATGTGCTTACAGTTGGTGTAACAAGAGTCGAGTGGGAGTCTAGACTACATAAGAGTATCACTATGTTAACTATAGAAGTCTAGTTTATGGCAGTTGCATAAGCAAGCATAGAGTTGATACGATTGAAGAATTCTCTTAATAAGTTAGACTGAGCTCAGGCAGAAAGTGTTTAATACTGTGACACAGATATACTAAGAGTTCGATTCATCTTGTGAAGAATCTAAAAGTTTGCAGTTGGGCAAAGCTTGTTCGGATATTAGTAAGTGAAGGGTCCTTATCTTTGTTGAAGATTCTTGGAACGAAGAGCCTTGCAGCGATGTTCACCAGGTTGGTGATGAAGAGTCACGATGTGACAGCAGCTGACGTGGCAAGATCTCAGTCGTGAAATGGCGACGCGTGGCTACACGTGGCACCATCGTAGACATCCGAGTAAAAACCCTAGCCGTTTCTTGAACCTTGTTCAAACGAAAGGATTCAACACGTACCTTGATCAAGATTCTTTCGTCAAAAAAAAGAAGAGAAAAATGTATAAACGCATACGGAGCATCAGACTAAATTAAGTATCATGCAACCACCTGATAGCTGATCACATGACACCGGGGGGACATGACGACGAAGGTACCCGGAAGAGGTACCCGAAAGATGATTCCGGGAGGGTTCCGGTTGTGCATCCGGAAGGTTTCCCGGAACAACTCACAGAATATCCAATCCCTGATTTCACGGGATTGTGTCCTTGAAACCACGCATGACACCTGACAAGAGTACTAGGCATAACTCAGAGTGACATACTCTACAGTACAGGTACAATAGAAGAACAGTGCCCCGACACTGTTCCTTGGATGTGTATAAATACCTCTCATTTATACACATACAGGCATTAACTTCACTCTCAGCTACATTTTACTTATACACACCTATCGGAATATTTCATTACTCATTCTTACGCCGGAGCTTGGTCTTGGGACACCTCAAAGACGAAACTAACGCGTCTATCTCATACCTCTTTAGCAAAGCCTTTAATTATTAATAAGCTAGACCAAACACATAGCAAAAGCTTATAAGCTCATCATATATAAGCAATAAGCCGAAGCCGAAGCCGAAGCCGAGACCCCCTGATTTGAAGAAAAACGATATTTACGCTTTTACCCACTACAAAGTCGGCTAAGCTACCAGACCTCCTACGTAGCACAGATCCAGCCCCAATAATCATCCCAGCAAAGAGAGACCTGTTATCAGTAAATTATCAATCCCCAAAACTAGCCTAGTTAAGAGAAGGTAAAGATGGGGAAGAAACAACACAGCAAAGATCGGATGTACATCACCACCACCGAATGGGCCACAGAGTGGGGTGGTGCTAAGTCTAAAGAACTCCGTACTCCTTTTAAGCGTCTCCCCTTCTATTGCTGCGCGTACTTTCTTACACATACTCACTTCCTATTTCTATTTCTATTTTAATCAATAATAATTGCTTGCTTTCAATATCTGATAATATAATTTGTTTTCAATTTGCAGTCTCACATTTACTCCTTTTGAGGATGCTGTTTGCACCGCTGACGGCAGCGTTTTCGATATCATGTCAGTACTATTTTTTATTCTAAACTCTTATTAAAGTTATTTCGGCCGAAGTTATAAGTTGTGACTGATAATCTCTTACGAAAAGTAAAACAACCCTACATTGCGCAAAAAATTAACTTAGATACCTTAAGCCCTTAATTTGAGAAAAAAAAGTTGAATACCTTTAACTTTAGTACCTTTTCTGCGATTTGCTCGTAGTAAAGTTAGCAGAAGTAGACAATCAGCTGTAACAAAATGCAATAATACTTAGATAAACACATGTTCTAGTATTTAGCAATTTTGCTTACGATAATCTCAGATCAGATAACCAGTTTGAATAATTAACTCGGAAACTGAATATCAACCTCAGGAAACTGATTATATGCTGTATTAGTGCGATACATAGTTTTAATAAGAAATCTCAAACACATCCTAGTGGAATCCCTGTAGAAACATGGATACTTAAGATAAGCTTTCAGATATCGTAACATTAAATGGAATCACATATGATCCGCGTTAATTTTTTTTTATAGGCAGATTGACCATTTCCTCAACTAGTTTCTAAGATGATTCAAGGATAAGGGAGTCATAGATCCTTCGAGAGTATGATATGTTCTATAAGATCCCAGATCCCAGCAGGTCCACGTTTTGATGAAGAGAGAATATTGTGCCACGTGTCAAAGCAGTGAGTGGATTAGGTTGATTATTAGGTTCACATGTTAGGCTAGTGTATCATTGCTCTTATCTTTAGCCATCAGTAGTTTATGTCAGCAAATAGTCTGTGTAGAGCTTAGGTTCAATACCAGTTAAATGCCATTTCTACGCTCATCATGAGTTATTTATGTTCTAGGGGGTGTTTGGGTTTGGTTGCTTAAATTGCTTATGCTTTTTGAATTTGGCAGTGGCAGATTATCACATGTAACAAAATGCAATGTAGGAGAAACATGTTTGGATGTGCGTCTAGTCGTCTACTGTAACAGAACACAATAATTATCAGATACACGCCTGTTTGAATATTTGGCAAAACTTGCTTATATGCGGAGTAATAGGTACAATAATCATGAATTTCCTGATCAGATAACAAACTTAAACAAGCAACTCCAAAACTGAATTTTTGAAAATGTTTATTCAACACTCAAACACTCAACAATGCTTATATATTGTATCAAAACGCTCCCTAATGGCATTTTTGTGCTTAGGATTACATTAACCATGGATAATGGAACTACACACGGTCATCATTGCTCTTAATTACTTTACAGGCAGTCTGACAATTTCTCGGCTAATTCCTAAGCTGATTCGAGGATTGGAAAGTCATAGATCGTTTGAGACTAATATGTGTATCCTATAAGATCCCTACAGGTCCGTGTATCCAGTGACATATGATCGTTGATCATCATTAGTTTTTGACAGAATACAAGTCTCTTATAGCTTAGGTGTATTTGATATCATGTCAGTAGTCTTTCTCATCTTTAGTAATTTACTGGTACTTTTCTAAGATATTCATGTTTAAATGGCACCCCTGTGCTTAAGATTAAAACTCGTCAGCAATGAATACTTAGGAGGAGCTTCTTCTGTGTGTCATAAGCCCATAACTATGAATGTAAATACATATGATCAGTCTTTTAACTAAAAATACAACTTTGACCAGAATTTTCTTTGTAAATAGTAGTTAAATAGTAAATACTATGCCCCCTTGTTCTAACAGTTCCACGAAGAAGTTTATATATTGATTTACGGGTTGGGGAGGCATAGAGAGTATTTGAGATTGCATATTATATGTTATTTTATAATTTGTTTCTTGAGGAGTAGAGAGAAGAATGTTAGAGGGCTGCCATATCTCTTTCTAAGAATTTTTTAGGTTAAATATGAGGGTATAAAGCTAACTTCATTTTCATCTTATGCGAGAACTTCGAAATAAGAATGTCGAAAGCTTCAAACTTTACCATAAAATAAGCTGATAAATAGTTTGGATCATCCCAACACTTTATACGGCTTGTTATAGCTTAAAACTAATCAGAAAATAAGCAATCTCAAACACCATCTATAATTCACATGATAGTAAGATATGTTTTTTTATGAGTTATCACAATGTTTATTTATCCTGCGACCTGTGATTTTGATACTTCTGTCATTAGCTTGTGCTACAAACAGTTTTTGTAGAGCTTAAGTTCAATACAAGTCAATTTCTTATGTGTTGGTTAGTTTTTATTTTTATTTTTTTATTGTTTAGTTGTTTGAGCGTGTTTATGGATTTTAAAATGTAGGCAAATTGTTCCCTACATAAGGAAGTTCGGGAAGCATCCTGTTACTGGTGCTCCTCTCAAACAAGAAGATCTCATCCCACTAACATTTCACAAGAACTCTGAAGGTATCATTGCATTCCCCTCCCCTCCCTCGTTTCGAACGTTCTCTTTTTATAATCTATTTTGAGTGGACAGTTATTGTGGAGTCTATTCTCTTAACTTTTATCACTGTGTATATAGGTAGCTAGCGTTCCCCACAACCTCCTTTTGTTGCTGCATAAATTTACCTATGTCTTCCGTGCTTTTCGTAGCCTGTAGTCCACTCTACTATGTAGTAAATTTATTGATGCCAAAAAACTTCGAAATATTTTAACTTTTGAGAACCCTTTACTGTTTTGTAGGAGAATATCATTGTCCTGTGTTGAACAAGGTTTTTACAGAATTCACACATATTGTTGCAGTAAAGACAACCGGGAATGTGTTCTCTTATGAGGTATATTTAAATTTAGTCATTACTAATATATTATACGTTATGATTTATTTTTTCTCCTAAAGTCCGTACATCCAATTCTATATCTTGCAGTCAATTAAAGAGTTGAATATTAAAACAAAAAACTGGAAGGAGCTTCTAACTGATGAACCATTTAAAAGGGAAGACATCATTACAATTCAGGTAATGTCACTCAATGCATTTCATATTCTTTTGTGACTCAATACATAAATATATGGTCTTACATCTTAAGGTTCTTACTTATGTATGCTTTTGTAGAATCCAAACACACTTGACAACAAATCTCTTGTGAATTTTGATCATGTGAAGAAAAATTTAAAAGTTGATGATGAAGGTAAATGCAGTCTCTTTTCTATCCTTGAAAGTATTAATTGATGTACATCTGTTTCAGTTTCAATATGGATATGTAGAATCTTGAATTTCTTTTTCAGAACTTCAGAAAATGGAGTCAGATCCAAGCTACAACATAAATATGAAGGGAGATTTAAAGCAGATGTTAAAGGAGCTTAAGACCGAGAAGGGGCGAGAACTTGCACTACACGGAGGCGGCGGAGATAAGGCTCAGAATGAAAGAGCTGCTGCACTTGCTACAATCTTAGCTGCTAGAGAACGCATTAAGGACAACCCCAAATCAACTGGAGAAGCGAAACCTCCGCAGGCCTTCAGTATTGTTGATGCCGCGTCTGCTTCTGTACATGGAAGAAGTGCTGATGCTGCTAAGGCTGCTTCAAGTGATAAAACTGCTGCTCGAATAGCCATGCATATGTCTGGTGACAGGACCCCAGTCAATGCTAAGATGGTTGGCTTTCTTATGACTATTTTAAATTTTAAATAAAAAACATCTATGAGCGTTTTTTAATGCTTCATGTATTCGCGTTTACTATTGGACGTCTCTTATATTGTGAACTTATCTTTCAGGTAAAGAGCCGTTACACAAGTGGCGCAACATCTAGATCTTTCACGTCTACATCATATGATCCAGTTACAAAGAATGAGTTCGAATATGTCAAAGTTGAAAAAAACCCAAAGAAAAAAGGTTATGTACAGTTGCATACCACCCACGGTGATTTAAACATTGAACTACATTGTGATATTGCTCCAAGAGCATGTGAGAACTTTATCACTCTATGCGAACGAGGCTATTACGATGGAGTAGTTTTTCACAGAAACATAAGGTATTTTCTATCTTTCTTTGTCTCATCTCAAGCTTCAATTTAAGTATACTGCGGACATAAGAGTTGATTGTTATATACAATTTGCAGGAACTTTATGATACAAGGTGGTGATCCAACTGGGACTGGAAAAGGAGGTGAATCTATATGGGGAAAGCCATTTCACGATGAAGTAAACTCAAAACTGCTTCATTCTGGAAGGGGTGTTGTTAGTATGGCAAACAGTGGAGCTCACACCAATGGTTCACAGTTTTTCATCCTCTACAAGTCTGCAAACCATCTAAATTTCAAGCATACTGTGTTTGGTGGAGTTGTGGGGGGCTTAACAACTTTATCAGTGATGGAGAAGGTCCCTGTTGATGATGATGATAGACCTCTGGTCAGTCTTCCCAACTATTTTATTCTTGTTTATAAATTTCTTCTAGTGCCAGTTCCATACTTTGCAGAATGGTCCAGTTCAATGATCATACGAATACGATAAAGAGATAAAAGAACAATAAAGATAGAATAATCGACGTTTGAGAGGTCGAATAATCTCTTCCAATTGACACGAATTCAATATTCCATAATAATACTCAGCTTAATTGTATTACAACCCTAATCATCTATATATAATAATCCTATTCTTGTAGAACAAGTCGGATCCTAATCTTTATCTACATAATACATATCTAGTAAATGAATAAAACTATTTTTATACTTATTTAATCATAATTCTATGTTTAAATAACCCCATGGATCATATCAAATAAATTTTCTTTTTATGCCCTATCTTGGTAATTGAAGTACGGCATTGGACTAGTTTTGGTAATTTCTTTGGCCAATTTGGTAATTATACTATTTTATGTCATATCATGGTAATTGAAGTCTTTCCTGTCCAATTTAGTACTGACGTCGTCACACTATTATAACCAACTTAGACCATATCGAGAAATATGTTGCCGCCCTTACCTTTATTCTCAGATTGATATCAGTGTTTGGTGCATTACACATTATAGCATATTTCTTAGATTTGAATCTTGTGCAGGAAGAGATAAAGATAATCAGTGTATCGGTATTTGTGAATCCTTACTCTGAACCAGATGAAGAAGAAGAGGACAAGAAGACCGAAAAAGAGAAGACTGTGGAGGATGCAGAAAATGTTAGTGTCTTTGTGACCTTAATGGTGGTTATCACTTTTTATTGTTTATTACGTTCTCTAATATTTATGGGCTCTTGTTCAGGAGAAGATTGGATCGTGGTATAGCAATCCTGGGACAGGAGCAGAACCTGAAGCTTCTGGTGGTGGTGTTGGTAAATACCTGAAAGCCAGGACCACCACGAAGATCGACACGGCCTCTGTACCTGATGGTGGTGGACAGTCAAATGTTGTAGTGAAGAAAAGGAAATTGGGTGCCTCAACACAAGAACTCAAAGATTTTTCTGGATGGTAACCTTTTTTACTTGTACGCATTTTCATCCAGGGAATGATGTACCATATCAGCTTGAGTCAGCAGGAAAAACATAGCATCAGATTTTGATTTTCTTATAATCCAGAATGTAGTTGTACTTTGTGTACAGTTAATGCATTTAAAGAGAAATTGTCAAACTATGCTATTTGTAAGCTTGGACGCTGAGCTAGTTAGCTAGCTATGCTGCTAGTTTTGGGTAAAAGCACCTGGCAATCTAAGGGTTTCGGGTAATCCTATTAGTGTTCGGCATACTAGCTAATATTAAACCTCGGTTAGTGTCCTTGTTCCCTCGGTAGTCTTGGATCAACATGTGGTTCTGTTACCACCAAATATGTGTTTAAGTCTTGTCGGAGGTCATTCTGGAAGCCGTTTCTCCACCTTTTAGGGGTGATGGTTTCCTTATATCTTGCTCCGGCAGACTTTGGTACTGTTGTTGTGGCTTGTGTTTAAGTCGGGTCTGTTAGATGACCTTATTCATTTATTAAATAAGGGAAAAAAATAGAACTTCCATGTTACTGTTTTCTGGAAGACAATTCATTACTATGAAAAGAATTTGCATGAACCAAAAGTATTCTCTCATATTCCATCCCGGTCCACGTAGACGGGATATTTGTCTCCCAATCAAATGTTCAATTATTGTTCATTAACATCATTGTGTTTTGGTCTCAAGTATTAAACTCACTGGAACACCAAACTATACCCTTTTTTGATAATTAATTTAGAGATAGACGTGAAAAACAACAGAATCCACCAAATTAGAATCCAGAACAAAGCCAAACAACCTACTTTCATTAGTCAATATGAAACAAAATTCCATATGTTAAAAGTGAGTCCACATATGTTGAAGGACACATGCTGAGTTAATTACTTAATTTGGGCGTGACTCGTACTTTAAAAGTCAACATAAAACGGTTGCATCTTAAAAGATGGTCATTGAGGTCTCGAAGGTGTGTTGATTGTCAAGTGGTAAAGATAATAAAAACGGACATACAAGTCTTAAAATCCGACAAAAAGTAATATCGGTTCGGTTTGACTTTTAATAGTCTAACTAATTCAACTTTGATCACGTGATTGTCAAATATATGAATAGATTGAGTTTAAATGTATTTTTTATTAAAATAATTTTTATTAAATATCATATAACAAAAAAAAAAAAAAATTAAAGTCAAAGTTGACAAATAAAAACTTCAAAAAGTGAACACTTATTTTGGGACGACGGAAGTATAAATTAACACTTAGCATGTGTGAACGTAATTCGTAATTTTAATTCACACGAGATTTTTTAGCAAGTTTTACTAAAATTCAAACTCTAGCGAGAGCGTAAGTTAACACAAATCATCCTATTACAAAGAGTGTGGATAGATTTTACCGTCTTCAACGAATCTTTACCCAAAAAAAATACCGTCTTCAACGATAGTAGTGTCTTTACGTGAAGACTTTAGAATTTTGATCAAACCACCCCCCATTTTGATATTTCCATAAGCACCGCATGGTAGATTGGACCACCGTATCGAGGTAAATCTTCATGAGAGTGTCAAGGCTAACACAGTCGGTATGAAAAAGAAGTAATGTTAACATGTGGTTGATTGAATATTATTCTGGAAAAGTAATGGCCTCACCATAAACTTGGATTATTTTGGTTTTCCTGTAAAGTTATGTCGACAAAATTGTGTTGTCATTACATTCGGTGTGTTTGAGCGATTACGTTATTTAGTAACATTGTTCTTTCCGAAAAGAGCAACCTAAACTAGGTTTAAATTTAATTAGACCGGGAAGTAATGTCTACACCAATTTTGTATTTGCCATATGATACCAATGTTTTTTTTTCTTTTTCGAACCACTTTTATACAAGGTTGTAAAAATCGTTAGGCGCTAGTCGAGGTGCTGGATATCGTCTACTGATTAATTGTTAGGTGGCTATTAATCAGGGATTAGTCAGACTGAATTATATATATATATATATATATATATTAGGATCTAGTGAGAAGTAAATTAAAATAAGAAGTGGTGAGAAATGACTTAAACTACACATTTGAGATGCAACGTCTTGTATTAGATGCATTTCTATTTATCTAGATGCACCATTTTGAGTTTCGAACGTTAA
The DNA here is from genome assembly GCA_026074375.1 of Tanacetum coccineum. Taxonomy (NCBI): domain Eukaryota; kingdom Viridiplantae; phylum Streptophyta; class Magnoliopsida; order Asterales; family Asteraceae; genus Tanacetum; species Tanacetum coccineum. Next base: position 26 of record BQNB010182366.1, on the reverse strand, counting down.
TTTGATGTGTAGATGGTGCAAATTGA
>BQNB010182364.1:0-12506 GCA_026074375.1 Tanacetum coccineum | reverse complement strand
AGTATGTAAAAGTTCAAGTGTAGGGGTGTATCTATAAACCCCCATGATGTATTATATGTTTAAGCAATGGCAGGGCAAAAGTGTACAAAAAAATAAGAAAAAGAAAGAAAAAAATATCAAAAAAAATGTATATAAAAAAGTAGAAAAAAATGTATGGGCTGCCATTTGATTATGTTTATGTTTATTATAGAGTCAAAAAAAAGAAAAAGAAAAGAGATTAATGTAGAGTTGTGTAGAGTTTGTATATTTTGTCCGAGTCTTTGGCTTAACAACCCAAACCAACGTGTATTCGTATAAATAATTAGCTAACCCTTTCACTCCAAATTCACCCAAAAGTCACTCCCCAAATGTATCATATCCATTTCCGTTCCCATTTATGTTATCTTACACCTATACCCCATAACCCTTTAATAAGACCTCTTTGATAGTAATGATTAATACTTGCACCTAGCGGTAGAGGTTTGATCATTTACCAAGCCTATGGTAATATATATGCTAATGAGTGTTGATTTTCTGTTTCCCCATAGTTGTTATAATTTATTATACACCCGTGAGAAAGAGAGAATCTCAAACACTTATGTGAGGTGCTAGTATATACTTTTTGTGCTTTTAATTACAAGGTCTAAAAGGTTGTGTTGTAAAATTCTTTTAAAGAGTAGGTTAAATGACCCTAATATTGCTATTGTCTATGTAGAAAAGCCCATTTGCTTGAGGACAAGCAAATCACAAGTGTAAGGGTATTTGATGAGGTGTCATTTTATACACTATTTCGAAGTCATTTAACCCCCTAAATCATGCAAATATTCCCAGATTATGTGCTTAATCGTTTGTTTTCAGGTTTTTAGCACTTGGATGTCATTTAGAGGAAATAAACGTGACTTAGGCACATTTGGAGAAGAAACGGACAAGATTACGGACCTACACCAAATCTCTTGAAGAATCGTGTTCACAGAGCATGGAGACGGCGTCGCTGGCATAAAGCGACGCCTTCGTGATCTATCCAGTGACGACGTCAGGAATCTAGCTACGGCATCAGGACGTGGCCGACTTAATGAGGATCTAGAATCATCTACGTGGCGACGGCGTCAGGAATTCAAAGCGACGTCGTCGCATCGATTTTCCTATATATATTAAACCGATTTTAGGGTTTTAAGTGTGTAACTTTTTATAACTTTTGGGAGACGAACCCTAGTCATTCTAGCATCTTTTAAGGTCGTTTTTAGGGCCTCAAAACCTTATTGTAACTACTTTTAATCTATGTTTTAATCAAGTAAGATTGTTTATCATTAATCATTTAATATGTCTATGTGTTGTTTGATTGATTCATGCTCTTACTTTATCTTTAATATGCTAGGCTAAACCCTCCTTTGTATTTACTTATGATTGCATGAAACTTAGGTTGTAGATCTTATTAATGTTGCTTCTTGTTGATGGATATGCGCGTCAGGCTCTAGAAAACTAGCCATAAAATATTAAATTGGCATAGACGTCTAGGGAAACGCGAGTGTATAGAAAGGATATCATCGGTAACAGTCTTGATACTACCTTACCCCTAATATGGTTGATCCCTCTTAAGATATTTCGCATGCATTTAATATACTCTTAGAGGCCTTGTAATAGTCTTCATACTACCTTATGTTAGGAATGATAAATGTGATGACATTATGGAAATTACATTTGTTTCTATATAGCCCAAAAGACAAGGACTAGAATTATAATTAGGCCAAAGATGGCATATGTAAGGGCTATATAAACCTATCTAAGCTTCCTTAGATGGGTGAACCTCTCATTTGTAACAATTTCACTAATCATTCAATATTAAAGTTTTCTATCTCTAATATGGCTTATTCATACTTTGAGTTACCCGACCTCACGAGATCGTAAATCAAGATTCCTCACAAGTTGTATCAAAGTTACAAAGGTGATTCATGACGTGTTTGTAGCTTATTTGATATGCTTATTTTGATCAAATTGAGGTTTCGTATGTGCATATTTGATCAGTTTTGGATTATTCTGGTTTCATAAGCTTTCGTAACAATCTGAAACGCTTACAACAGTCCATAAAAGTCCAAATTTGTCCATATTCAGTTCAATAACAGTCCAAAATAAGTCTACTATTCCTACTTAATCACGTGCTTATAAGCAGCTTATTTTCGTGGTTACAAAACGGGCTTGCTTAACAGTCAACCAGTCCACAACAATAATAGTCAAATACTTCATTCAATAGGTGGAAGAACTATTTTGACATGTGCTTAACTACTTTAAATGCTTATTCTGTTGGTTTCAGAAAAATGAGAATAAGCTATCTGCAAATAAGTTACGGTAAATCGGTTTCGTAACATGGCTACGTATGAGGTTTCGGAAACCGCTTTCACAACAGTTACGAAAAATCAGTTACGACGCAGGTTTCGGTTTCAAAAACTGTTTTTGTAAGGTTTCGTAAATGTGGTTTCGTAAGATGTTTTCAAGAGGTTTCGTATGAAAGGTTACGTATGAGGTTTTTGAAACCGTTTTTGACACGGTTACGTATGAAGGTTTCGTAATGAGGTTACGTATGTTGGTTTTGTAAATCAGGTTTCGTAACTGGATACATATGGATAAGTGGTTTTGTATGGTTGATGGTTTCGTACATGGGGTTATGTAACAAGGTTTCGTAAATGGACGAGGTTACATAACAAGGTTTCGGAAATGGGTTTCGGTTTCAGAAATGAAATGAAAGAACAGTGAGTAGAACATGATGATGTGACAACATCAACCGGGTCAACTCGATTATAACCGAGTTAACCCAGTTGTGTCTAACTCATAAAAACACAACTCAGCCGATCAACATCAATAATAACCAAATTCATTTTACTCCTAATGCCCATCCCCCTCATACAATAACTCATCTCAGCCATACAACAAAACTCGAAACCAAAAGAAAAAAGACAAACAAATCAAGATCTCAGATTTCATCCCATTTGTGTTTTACATTCAATATTATGATCTAACAAGATAAAAAACACGGGATACAAACATCACAGATCTTTAAAAGAGTATACTTTATTTTGCAGATACGAAAATCACAAAGAAAGGCATACAACATAATTGTTGTTGTCTTCTTTTCTTTCGAATGACACAGTGCAAAGAAAAAGTAACAAACCTACCCAAGACCAATACATGATCTTGAAGCCAAAAATGATCTTTATTCTTATGTTCTTGTTGATGGGATTTGATTGTTATGTGATGATGATACTTCGTTATTGGTTCTGTATTCGAGATGTTAAGAAGAATGAGATAAGATTTAGACTTTGATGACTGAAAGAGTATGACTGCATGATATGGGGAGGTTGTGAAAAAGTAAGAATATGAGAAGGATAGATAAAAGAGGCGCAGGTTATTGTGTGAGTGAGTTAGGGATGGGAGATACCTGTTTTCTTATACTCTGAATTGGAATATGGGCTGGACTGTTATATCTTAAAACAAAATGGGCTAATACATATGAATAGGGTTGTGTGTTTAATTGATGGGCTGAATTATTATGGCTAAACACGAAAAAATACAAAACATCACGTTTCACTTAAAAGATCCTTATCTACGATTTTACGAAAAATAGAAAAAGGTTAATCTCGGGATTTAATCGCAAGAAATGACTACGGGGTTGATTCATTATTACTTATTCGGGATTGCAGTAGTATTTCACGGGGATGTGACTTATTTCGTCTTCGGTTCTTTCTACCTCTTCAACAAAGATGACTTGTTCGAGCATATACGGATTGTGATAAAGACTTGAATATCTAGATGCTTTTGTGTTTCTTTCTCTTTATACCCACAAAATAGCTATCACTTTAAGGAGTTGCGTTGTAGTACTCAGTGTCTCACGTAGTTGAGGATATTTTAAGAGATTCTTCATCACATGGATAGTACAAGCTTAAGTCACAACTCTGGAGGATGTTGCTTCAGTATCGGGTTTGTCATATTGAGTTTCCTCCATCAGTAGTAATTATAGATAGCCGACAGAATTCGAGGTTGGAATTGAATTAGTCAGAGAAGAGACAAATAGAGGTTCTTTATCGGCAGTTGATTCTCATGCTTAACCAAATTTATTCTACTTCGCACATGTAACACCCCCAAATCTGGGTAGCAGCGGAATGTTGAATATCCGAGGGCGTTACTTCATAGATCAATAGCACAAGATATGAGAACGACCACTAACGTGTCATTTTAAAAAGATACATTGGATTAACAAAATACTTGTTCATTACATAAGCTCATGACTTCAAATTGTTCGACAATATAAGTAAAGATTTTGGTTTATAACAAATGTTCCCAAAATGTAATACGCCCCAAATCTTTAGTACTGACTCTCCAAAGAGTGACCCCTAATGTATCTTGGCACCTCGTGCCTTATTGACCTAAGAAAAACATGCTTAAAACGTCAACATAAAGTTGGTGAATTCATAAGTTTATGTAAATCAATTGTAGGACCGCAAGATTTCCAAGTGTATGATTAAACAACAAATGCAAACATCATAAAAAGTAATTACGTTTTCCTAAGCTCATGACACTGAAGCTCGACATGTATGAATGTAATAAATTGCCAATAATGCCCGTGAATGATATTTTAACCCGTAACATCCCAAATCCGACATGGTATACGTTTGTTGTTCGGCAAACCGGCACAGTGAGCGCTACTCACCCAAACGGGGATGTCAATCCTAAATAGATCTATTTATAACATTCGCGCTCACAATCTAGCAATTGACAGTTCATGATAATGGGCTCAGTAGGTTATCGCTACTTAGGCAAACACGTAATCATGGTATAAACTGTACACTTGCGTCTAATTTGTAAAACAAAGCATGTCCTCACCCCAAAAATATATATAAAACAAGTAAAACATGCGGCTATAAACTCACCTGAGTAGGTAGTCCTCTGTGAATGATAAATTTATCCAAGTATGGCAAATGAATCACACCGTCAAATACCTAAGTAAATACGGCCAGTCTTAGTCTACAAGTTTAGGCTAACGACTTAATGCATAAACTACAATAAATTTCTAGTTTATATATACTGTTATCACTTGTGTGGTGGTGCACATGTTTATTGTAGTTGTCTTTACTTGTTGGCTCTTGGGAAGGTGTACGATTACCCACGTTCAAGTATATATATAAGTCAAATGAGAGCTTGTTTGAGCTTGTTTGAGCTTGTTGGGCTCGTTAGCCTAATAACTCTAGTCCGAATGTTTTTAAAAGTCCATTAGGGTTTCAATACATGATCCAACTTATTTTCTAGTTTCATTAGGCACTCAAGATTATAATTAAGTTGTTTTTATTGTATGGCTTATTCAATAAGCTAATAAGCCTCGTTAATGGGCTTTTGAGTCCATTAAGATCTCGATAAGGGTTATACATATTCAAACTAGTTCGATTTAGGTCCATTAGTTTTGCTAGGTTTATAAATAAGCTGTCCAAGCTTATTTGTGGTTTATGGGTTCGTGTTTGGCCATGGTATTGGGCTGCCGAGCCCATTAAGGGTCCGGTTAGGTTTTTAAAGTACATTAGTGTCCATGTAAGCCCAATAAGCATATTAGGCTTTTCAATGAGCACAAAGAGCTTATTAATAATCTGTGGACCCACGAGGTTGGCCTGTTGGGTTCGTACGTGGGCTGTCGGGCCTAATAGGCCCATTAAGGGTCTAACGAACTCATTCGTGGTCTGTTAAGTTTTCTTTTCATGTATGCCTTACTATCCACGAGTCCAATAAGTTATTATCCCCTCAATAAGCTTGAATGAGCTTAATAATAAGCTATGGGCCCCATTACTTCCGTTAACGGATCGTTAGGCTTAACGAGGCCCATTAGTGGTCCATTTCGATTAATAGTAATATAAGAGTTTCGTTAATAGCCCTAGTAACCAAAAATAAGTTTGTTTAGCTTATATAAGGGTCGTGTCCATCACATGCATGCGTTTAAACGATTAGTATACTTCTTCCCAAGCCACAATATCGTGTTTACGTGAAATGTTTACGCATAAGTTTCGTAAAACTCATGTGTAAGAGTTTGTGTTTACGTCGGTGTCCACCCTTGCATTTAAACAAAAATGTTTAGCTTTTGCTTGTCATTAAATCTCATCTTACATGTTTCTTTGTATTCTAGCACCATACAAGATCGATTATATGTATATATATGAACGTGTACCGCGCATGGGTTGAACCATGCGTGTTCACGCCCATGAAAATTTGTTAATCACATATTAACGTAACCTAGATGACTAGACATCAAAGAAACAATTAAAATATGAAGTGTATAAGTTTGAACGCGACTTACAAAGAGTCCTAGAGTCTTGGTGTGTGTTGGGACGAGTAGGATGGAAACCCAAGTGGATTATACCCAACGTATATCAACTCTAAGCTTCGAAGCTTATTAAATAACCCAAGTTCTTAACCCGTGTACCCTTTTATGACTTTGTATGAAGACCTAGTGTATATTGTAGGTTCGAATGAGATGGTGAGGGTGTTTGTTTGCGTCTTACAACCCGAGACAAGAGGAATAATATGGTTTGTTTGAGAGAGAGTGTTTAGTGAGTTTATGAGTTTTCAAGAAGGGTTTTGTGTCTTGTATGATTGAGTAAATATAGGCTTAAGACTTGGTTAGCTTTCTAGTTCCCTTAACTAAGCCAAATCGTGCCCTAAGTTAGTGGTTTATGGTTTTCTAGTTATCAAGACATGGTTTTGCTAATACAACCTAGTACAATCCTTAATTACCATATATTTGTAGAAGATTTACCTAAGATTTGAAGATCTTTGATTTCATATATGTTATTAGTGACCGCGGGTATCAAGAGGCAAAGAGAACAAAATGGTTATTAACCATTGAGTAATGAGCTAGTTAGGGACATGTTGTACATGTTTTAATTAAACATAGGTTGTACATGTACTTAAAGGATATTAGGAAGATTTCTAGGTGTATATATGTATGGGACGAATGGTTTTATGGGTTATACTTACCCATATTCGGCCAACATGAGTTAGTAACACATGATTTGATTAAATTTTGTGTTTAAGGTTTAAAAGTAGTTATTGGTTTGAGTCTAGGTAAGTCTAGGTATTTCTGGGGTGTGTCTAAATGTATTTTATTGCGAAACATAAGCCTTTTACATGACCAATAAAAATAAAATACGCAAAGTCATTAATTATCTTCTATAAAATTATATAACACTTGATTGATGTAAGCCTTAATTTATTTGGTGACCGTTTACATTGAATGATTATTTCTAGTCTACGTGATTTAGCTTTAAAAGTTAAATTAAAAGTAAACGCGTATCGGACCAAAATAAATAGTGATGAATAATAGGAGTCGTAAAATGACTCGAAATTGAGAAATGTTACAGTCTCCACCCATTAAAAGAGCTTTGTCCTCAAAGAAAGCTTAAGACCTTGTAGTGGATGACGAAGCCCGGTTTGTGAAAAGTTGTGGGTATTTCTGTTTGAACGAATCTTCACATTCCCAGGTGACCTCAGGACCTCTCCTAGAGTTCCAGTGAACCTTAACCAACGGTATCCGGCTTCGCTTTAATCGTTTGATCTCCCGTTCCATAATTTCAATGGGCTCTTCCACAAACTGAAGCTTATCGTCAATGTGAATTCCTTCCAACGGCATGACTAATGGTTCGTCAGCGTAACATTTCTTCAGATTAGACACATGGAAAGTATGGTGAACCCTGCTCAACTCTTGAGGAAGTTCCAGCCTGTAGGAAACCTTCCCAACCTTGGCTAATACCTTGAAAGGTCTGACATATCTCGGGTTTAACTTACCCCGCTTACCGAATCGTACAACCCCTTTCCAAGGTGAGACCTTGAGCATAACCCTATCCCCAACTTCAAACTCCATCGACTTTCGCTTCAAATCAGCGTAGCTCTTTTGTTGATCCTGAGCAGCTTGAATTCTATGCTTGATCAGAACGATCTGTTCCGTTGTTTCTTGAATCATTTCTGGACCAGTCAGTTGAGCTTCTCCAACTTCGGCCCAGCACACAGGTGATCGACATTTTCGGCCATAAAGTGCCTCATAAGGTGCGGCCTTTATGCTAGCGTGATAACTGTTTTAATATGAAAATTCGGCTAATGGCAAATGCTTAACCTAGCCTTTTCCAAAATCAATCACGCAAGCACGTAGCATGTCCTCGAGAGTTTGAATAGTCCTCTCGCTCTGGCCGTCAGTTTCTGGATGATACGCGGTGCTCATACTCAGATCTGTACCCAAAGCTTTCTAAAATGATCTCCAGAAGTTTGATGTAAACCTCCCATCAAGATCATAGATGATTGAAACAGGTATTCTGTGTCTTGCTACTATCTTGTTCATGTACAACCTTGCCAACTTGTCCAATGGGTCATTCTCCCTTATTGGCAAGAAGTGAGCAGATTTTGTAAGTCGATCCACAATCACCCAGATGGTGTCAAAACCTTGTGACGACTTAGGAAGCTTGGTGATAAAATCCATCATGATATTATCCCACTTCCACTCGGGTATTGCTGGTTGTACTAATAATCCTGCTGGCCTTTGATGTTCGACCTTGACCTTTGTACATGTCAAGCACTTGCTAACATATGTGGCGATGTCGGATTTCATATTGGGCCACCAATATAGCTTTTTCACTTCTTGGTACATCTTTTCAGAACCAGGTAGAGTACTTAGACTTATGGGATTCGTGCATAACCACGGATCTTAAGTCACCATAGCAAGGTAACCAACTTCTTCCATTTAAACATAATGTTTCATCGGCGCGTGGTTCCAACCTTTCCTTGGGTATATCTTTTCTGATCATACCACCTACATCTTCTTTCTTAAGGTTCTCTGGTTTCAGGGCTTCGATCTGAGCTTTTAGTATTTGTTTGGGAAGATCCAATCCAATATTCATAACTAAGGCTCGAACCTGCAATGGCTCAACCCGTTTCTTACGGCTCAATACGTCGGCTACTATGTTTGCCTTTCCCGGGTGATAACGAATGTCACAATCGTAATCATTTAGCAATTCTAGCCAACGGCGTTACCTCATGTTTAGCTCCTTTTGGTCAAGAATGTGTTGTAGACATTTATGGTCGGTGAACACGATGCATTTGGTTCCATATAGATAATGCCTCCATATCTTTAGAGCAAACACCACCGATCTAAGTTCTAAATCATGAGTGGTGTAGTTCTTCTCATGAATTTTTAGTTGTCAAGAAGCATAGGCAATCACATTCTCTCTCTGCATCAATATAGCACCTAAACCCTTGTGTGAAGCAATATAATAGACCACAAAGTCTTCGCTTCCTTCAGGTAAATCCAGAATTGGCGCACTGCACAACTTTTGCTTTATTAACTGAAAAGCGTTTTCTTCCTTTTCACCCCAATCAAATTTGATTCCTTTCTGAGTAAGCTTTGTCATTGATTTAGCAATCTTCGAAAATCCCTCAATGAACCTTCGATAGTAACCAGCAAGACCTAAAAATTGGCGGATCTCCGTCGGTGTCTTAGGAGATGCCCAATCTTTGATAGATTCTATCTTGGCTGGATCCACATGAATACCTCTGCTATCAATGACGTGACCGAGAAATTGTACCTTCGGAATCCAAAATTCACATTTTGAAAACTTGGCATACAACTTCTCCTTCTTAAGCAATTCCAAAATTGCCTTAAGATGTTCTTCGTGCTCTTTCTTGTCCTTTGAATAAATAAGTATGTCATCGATGAAGACAATTACGAACTTATCCAAGTAGGGCTTGCACACTCGGTTCATGAGGTCCATGAATACCGCAGGTGCGTTTGTTAGCCCGAATGGCATAACCTGAAACTCGTAATGACCATACCGAGTTCGGAATGCCGTCTTTGGAATGTCTTGCTCTCGTACTCTAAGCTGGTGATAACCCGATCTCAAATCTATCTTCGAATAAATACTGGATCCCTGGAGTTGATCAAATAAATCGTCGATCCTTGGGAGTGGATAACGATTCTTCACTGTCAGCTTATTTAACTCACGGTAGTCAATGCACATCCTGAATGACCCATCCTTCTTTTTGACAAACAAGACCGGGGCTCCCCAAGGTGAGGAACTAGGTCTTATGAAGCCTTTGTCGGAAAGCTCTTGTGCAGGTGTTCCGGACAATCTCCTTCATTTCTGTCGAGGTGGCCAAACCGAATACGGTGCTCGAGCTACGGGCGCTATCAGAAATTAGTCGCTCTGGAATTTCCCACTGTCGACTCCGGAAGGAAGACCTTGCAAATCCTCCGGGATAACACTTCAGGAAAATCTCGACGATTGGTACAAGATTCCTTAAGTTGCTTTCTTCGACTTGGTCCGCCTCTTTCTATGAGCGGATATCCTGCCAAAAAGATCTGACATCCTTTGGCCATGTACTCTTGACCATTGAACATGAGATAATGCAAACCGAGATCTCCATTCACCCGTTGTCCCCGTACTTTCTCACCAACTAAGAAATCAGGGTTTCATTCCCATAGGGAATTCTAACAAGTTTCTCATCACATACGATCACGGCGTGACACCTACTTACCAATCCTGCCGAAAATAACGTCGAAAACATACCCAGTTCTAAAACGGGCATTAGGTTTATGTTGAACGGATGGTTTAAGAAATTTAAAGTGCAACCCCGCATTATAGTGTTTATCTCGACTATCTTCCCGTCAGCTAATTCTACATCATAACTATTTTCTAATAGGGTTGGGGCGATGTCAATCAGGGAACTAAACGCAGTAGATATAAAGCTTCTATCGGCAACAGTGTCAAATAAGATAGATGCATAACGGTTGTTAAGAGGAACGTACCCCGTGACGACATTGGAGTCCGGGTCCCTCGATGCATTCCCTTTCTTCTCTGCATTCCCAACTGCATACACCCAGCCTTGTGCACTCCCATTTCCCCCATCCTTTATTCTTCACTTTAAGACAATCTCTTCTTTGAAATGTCCTGGAGCCCACATTCAAACACCATTTCCTTTGGGATTTGCCACCCATAGCCCATATAGTACTAGCAACATTTGTGTTGCCAGAACTCCTGCAGTCGCGGGCAAAGTGCCCTACCTTGTTGCACTTGTGGCACTTCTGAATACACGGGCCATTGTGGTGAAAATGGTATTTGGTGCACTTGGGCAAAGATCCACCGTATGGCTTCTTTTCACCCGACCCCATATTCTGTCTCTTGAAGGGTTGTTGTTGATGACCATGGTTGTTTCTGGATGAATCATCAGCCTTTGTTTTGTTGTCAGTTTGCCTTTCCGCATAGGTACGGAGTTTCTGATCCATCAAGTCGTTGGCCAACTCAATAGTCTCATCCAACATCTTGGGTCTGGCAGACTTGACATTTCCATAAATATTATCAGGAAGTCTAATGATGTACTTGTCAACCATCTCAGTTTCATTAGCAACAAACTTGGTACAAATCAGGGTAGCTCTGTGAAACGTTCAGTGTATTTTGGGAACAAATGTTCCCTTTGACCTTTAGGTTCCACAACTCGATTTCTAGTTTCTTGATTTCACCCTGCGGACAATACTTGTTCGTCATCTTTTTCTAGAGTACTTCCCAAGTCATTGAATATGCATCAGGACCTAAGGTTCTTATCTGACTATTCCACCAAGTCAAAGCAGTACCTAACATAGTGCAGGTGGCAAACTTAACCTGATTTTCGATAGCACAACCATTGATATTGAAGACTGACTCCATCTTTTCAATCCACCTGGTTAAATTGACCACGCCTTCAGTCCCTTTGAAGTTCAAAGGTTGACATTTTATGAAGTCAGCGTAGAAACAAGGGCGCGCAGTTTGCATGTTCCTTCGGTTATTGTAACACCCCCATTTTTACAATATAGCAGCGGAAGATAATCTGGGGTATTACTTCATGGATACAACAATCATAATCATAGAAAACAACTTTAAAAGAGACGTTGTTGGAAAGATGTAGTTATCATTCATTATAATCAGAGTTTTTACAAAATGCAGGTCCCAAAATCTAAAACTTCATGTTTGAATGATAATAGTTCAGCCACCTTCGAGTCCATGCCACTCCGTACCGCAACTTGCTCAATTACCTGAGATAAACATGCTAAAAAGTCAACACAAAGGTTGAGTGAAATTCATAGGTTTGATAAACAGTTTGAATACAAGTCATAGTGTAATAATTGTACAAACACAATTATTATGAAAATGTTATTGTTATGATCTTGGGTCACGTTATTATATACCCGTTATTTGTAATAATTGAAATGAATGCAATTATCATAGTAATCATGTATTACTGCATTATTGTCTTGTTTGGTCTGTTTGGTCATGTCTTGTATAATATAGTCTGGTCTAAGCTCATGGCACACAAACCGACTAGTGTATATATATACCCAAAATTATGTGATATATATAGAGAGATAATGGCCCTCGGTGTAGGTAATTGCCATATACCTATGAATTTCAAATATAGTATGTTTGGTTACCTATCCGGTTAACACAAACAGTATTCGTTAATCCCGATAGATCTATCCA